>LNAC01000055.1:1783322-1912911 GCA_002007465.1 Ailurus styani | reverse complement strand
TGCTGCTTTCGGGACGCGGGGCTCGGGCTGGGCGGACAGGGGGAGGCAGCGGAGGCGAGGAGGCGGGGGCCGCGGCGGTCGGAGCCGAGAGGAAGTGGCATGCCCGAGCCCTGGAGGCGGAGGTGGCGGAGGACGGGGGAAGACGATGCCGCGGCTCCGTAGAGGAGAAAGGCGAGAGCGAGCTAGGCGAGCGGGGCGCCCGGGCTCCGGCAGGCTGCGGGGAGGCGCGCGCCGCTCTGAGGCTCCGGCCTCCGCACCCCCGCGCCCGGACGCCGCGGGAGACCAGGCTGGGCTTCGGCAGCCGCCGCCTTCGCCGCCGCCTCCACCCGGAGGACCCAGCAAAAGTTTGGATCTGGGGGAGGACGTGGCGCTGAGCGAGATTGCCGCCGGGGCTGGAAGGAGACCTCGAGAACCTTCGCAGGTAACGCGCACCCCCACCCCTCGCGTTCCAAGCCCCGCCGGCGAGCTCCGGCTCCTTCCCAGCGCCTTTCCTGACGCTCGGCAGATCCGAGTCCAAGTAAGAGGGAGGCGAAGTTCAAGATCGCGGGGATGGGCGCCTAGCGCGGGGAGATCTACGGTCAGGTTAGAGGGGCCCGCGGCGCTTCTCTGCCCTCGGTGGGCAGCTGTGCAGGGAGGTGAGGCTCCCCGGGGGACGGGTGCGAGCCCTCCGCCCCAGCTGGGGCCTCGCCTTGTAGCTCCTTGGAAATTGATAATGTGGACTCGGGGGCTTCTAGTATTCTCCAGTCCGGGGGGCATGATGCATGGATTTCACTCACTCCCACCCTCACCTTCTCACCTTCACCCTCGCTCTCCCAGCCCTGTTTAGCTTAGCATCTTTAAAAAATGATAGGAGCCCACTCCCATCCGCCCACCTCGTTTAGCTGGTGCAGGAAAGCCAATTTGTGTGTGTGTGTGTGTGTGTGTGTGTGTGTGTGTGTGTGTGTGTGTGTGTGTGTGAGAGAGAGAGAGAGAGAGAGAGGGAGAGAGAGAGAAAGAATATCAAGTAAAGGTAAAAATTTCCTTTTCCCCCCTTGACATCCCGGGAGCCTTCCCTTCCTCCCTCCTTCCATTCACCTTCTGGCGTCATAAAATAAAAACTTTAGAAGTCACATTTTTATTGCAGTGTGAGATGAAACGCGTTAGCCATTGGCGATGTGAATTTACAGTGATTGTCGTGTGTGTGTGTGTGTGTGTGTGTGTGTGTGTGTGTGTGTGTGTTGGGGGGTTGGTGGTTACTGGTGTTGTGGGGGGAGGCAGGTTGTTCCTCAGTGGCCTAATACATGGTAGTGTGGAGGGAGAGAGTGGTCTCTTGGGTGCGCTTGGGGCCAGGGGCAGTGGAGAGAGAATATGGTCGCTATTCCCAAACAGCAGACTTACTTAGGTTACCTAAAAAAATAGCGCCTGCTTTTTCCTCAGAGAGCTACAGAAAGATTCCACCTCAACTTGCCACCGTCCCCTTTCCCCAGCCTAGTTTCAAAGCAGCTCAACGTTTGCTGCTGCTGTCATCATTATTATGATCATTATTTATTCACCTGGAAGCTCATCTTGACTTCTCTTGTAAATGGAAAGCAGTCTCCAAGAGCTTTTGATTAATTTTAGTGGAGGAAATCTCTTGTAAAGCTTGCAGTAAGCTAATCAAGTGCAAGGCACAAATCCGTGTAAATGCCCGCGCAGGAGTGCAAGGTGCTGATTAGATTTCTTCACATGCTGCATTTGCTATATGCAAAGCCCCATCTAAATGGGAGCTATTGCTTACCACTCAGCTAGGAGGCTCTTAAATCACACAGGGTTTCAGGGAGCTTTGGGGCACGTCCCCTTGCTCACACAAGCTTATATCTAAATTTATTACATCTAACTTCTCCCAGTCAAAAGCTAATATGTAGGCTAGCTTCCATATAGGAACCCATATTGTCTGTGGATTTAAGTGATATGACCTTCCTAAGTCTCCAATGAAAGGATCCCCCAAACATTTTAGAGTCACAGAACGCAGGTTGGCTTTCATCTAGGGATATATTTGGTTGTTGCAGTATGAATGTAAAATTTTAGGTCAGAATCTAAAGTGTTAGAACTGGACTTTTTTTTTTTTTTTTAATTACTAAGCAATATGCACCAGAGACATAAGATCAACAAGCCACCATATTAGAAGAGAATGTCTTTGGGTAATACGCATTCCATGAAAAGTTGCTTATTTCCCTATGATGTTACTGCTCCTCCAAATACAACTTTTCTTCCTCCCCTCCTCAGAAGCCCCAGACAGGATAGGGTTAAACCATTTAAGAATTTTTAATAATCACTGATGGAGGTGCAGCTCCATGCTGTCATGTTGAGTTGCAAATATCTGAGTGGTGGAGGTTGGAAGATGAAATTTCAAGCATTATTCCATGTCTCTGCCAGTAGGTACAAGAAATTATAAGAAGTGGACTAGCCGAGTAGCAGAACCTATTACAAACCGAGCATGGAAAGAATGCCGGTTTTAAAAAAATGCCCATGTCTTAACACTTCAGTAGTTTCACTGCAGTTTCAGAAATTCCAGAGGATGCTTTTAACAGAAGAAAGTAGATTCCCAAATGACACCCTGCTGGGCTGCCTTGAGGTCTCCTAGGCAGTCATGGTTTTTCCCCTGAATGCTAGTTTTCAGATGATGGGATCTTATCCCGGTTTGACTTTGACCGGCTGCATCTAATTTGAACCTCCTCTGATGCCTGTTACATTTATATTCTGGCCTACTGGAGAGTTTGATTTAGGATTTAGACGTAGCTCCCTGAAGCAACCTTATATCTTCCCAGTTTGAAGCTGTGGTTTCAAGAAAGGCTCGCGTATATATGTCCAGAAGCCTTACTATGCAGAGACTCAGTGTGAACATCTGATCTAGTTTGACGCTTCAGTCTTGTATCCTACAAGGAAGAATTGCTGCTTCTGCAATCAGCAGTGTCTGAAGTTAAAAAACAGCAAAGGGTAGGGTGCTCTTGGTTTTGCTCACTGTTTAGAAGATTCAAAAAAGGGCAAGGTGTTGCAATTTTATTTCTATTCAGGTCAGACCTTTCTGAAGAATCATCTTTTGGTATTTTCACTTTAATATCAATTCAAGTTCATTTTTCACTAGATTACTTTAATAACTTCGTGGTTTCTGCCACAGTGATTCAAATTCAGTCCATTAGTGACCTCTATCTGTGAGAAGTGGATACTCATTGTTTTCCTTTCTTCTCATCAGTCTGCAGATTATGTGGGGGGGGGGGGACTCCAACAGCTATGTTGTTCTTTCTGAATATTTAGATTTCCCAGCCTGATTTTTCTAATATGGAGTTCAGTATGAGCAATGATATTTAACAACAGTAATAAAACGTTACAGGCTAATAGGCTACTAAATGGTTATTCCATATAGCATCGACAATATGATCAATATAAATAAAATACCAGGGCTATCCGCTGCCAGTAAAAGGATTGTACAGTCAGGTAGACTAATGTTTTGAAACTCACGATGCTGCCGAATGTAAGTGAAATTTTATTGCCCCTAAGTGCTTACATAACAAGGGAAACTTGGGACAAGCTCAGAACATACATGTGATAACTAGACTTCATAGTAGCCGTGTGTATATGTCTTTAAATTCAGCTGTGCTTCTGCTGTGAACTTATGGTACAGATCAAGGACGAGGTGGGATGTGAGAAGGGTGTCTTAAACAGATGGTCTTTTAAGGAGACTTTTAAAATCTGATTCCTAATCCCAGCTTTGTCTTCTGAGGGTTTTCAAATTGAAATTTCAATTTGAGTTGATTATTCTAAATGGTAATTGAAGACAAAGTTTGCTGAATTTCTTAGGTGGGTGGATACCATTATCTGACATTTTCCAGATGGTTTTTGATGTAGTGGTGTTTGGGGATGTGGAATTTTTAGGAGGTTTTCTTTCTTTTCCCTTGGGCAGGTTTTATGTAAAAGACATTTTTAAAGACCAATGATGATGATGATGATTATCAAACAACCATTATAATATCACAGCCAACTTTTTTTCCTTTCCCCACCTTCCAAATTGCTTTGCTTTTTAAAAACTATGTATTTTTTCCCCTAAAACTACATATTGGGGATAGGACTGAGACTACCACTATCTTTTTACTCTTTTTAGCAACATAAACTCCCATTAAGTGTCTGTTTAGAGTAAAACACATGCACTCACCTACACATCAAGAACCATTTTAAGACAGAGATTCTTTTCAAGGTTTTAAATATCTTTCCTTTTAAAGAGCTATGACACAAATATTGTAATAAAAATATCCTGTGTTCTGATGAATACAGAGGCTTATTTCAGCTGCATGGAACAGTAAAACACTGTATTAGCAAAATAATCAGTGGTATTTTCAGTACATGGTCAAAATCTGTTAGAACCTTCATGGTTGTTTTTTTTTTTTTTTTCCCTTGGTGAATTTCACATCTACTGGTCTTTTTGGTTTTCTTTGATTCCTTCTACTGAGCCTCTTTGAAGTGATTCAAAATTAAACAGTAGCTACTTTTTTTAGGGAAATTCATCATGTTATATTCAGGATTCCAGAAGAGTTAATGATGCAGAAAAAGTCCTGTAAAACATCTTTCTAAAAGAAGTCCTTCTCTGGTAGGCTTCCCACTTACGGGGCCTCCTGTACCATTTGCAGTGAATTGGAACTCCATTATTTATTTATTTTTCAAATACCACCTCTAACTTAATTTAATGTGGGATGTGCGTCTGCAGAAGCATGCAGCACCATGTGTCCCGAGTCTCCTGAACAAAGCCGTGTCGTTTTTATGGATCTGCAAGAAGGCAAAGTCAAAGAAAATATCCTTGTGTACTTTGGGAAGTCAGAAAGGCCACATTCATGATTCTCAAACACTGGTCAGTTATTTTGCTGATGCTTAATAAGGCCCTACATTTTCCGGCAGTTTAGTGGTTAAAGACCTCAGCCATTTTTTGAAGCATTCACAAAATAAATCTCTGGTGCTCCTACCCATTAGGTGCTCATTAGAGCTGAGCCGTTTTTCTCACTTTCTTCCCAGGTTGCTTTTAAAGGAATGTGCAGGAAACTTGGCAAAAGGTCCTCTGTCCCCCTCAGTTCACAGGTCATGTGTGATATTTCAGTTCTTTTTATTAGAGCTTTCAAGACACAGATAAAAGAATCTTCCATCTGAACCTTTTAAGAACCTGAGGGCTTTTGGATTTAAACCCACCAAAAACCATCATGTCTCAAAGTTCATAGACGACTCTGAGGTCCTTGGAATATTGAAACCCCCTTCCACAGAGAGTAAAAGAAGAGTGGCTCCCAAAGTCTGTTCACAAATATAGTGTCCCTTGAAGTCAACAGAGGTTGTGAGCTGAATGGAAAACATTAGCCTCATAGCAGGCCCGAAATAGGTCCATGTGCGGGCGTCATTTATCCCCAGCTGCCTACGGGTGTCACTTTTCATGAAATCCAGTGTGAAAATAGCCTCTGTGATAGTTTCCTCTCCCACTTTGCTTCAGAACTCAGACTGAGATATTTTGAAGAAGGATATAATGCAGGGAATTCTACTATCCCTCATAGATAAAGGAGGTATGAAAGCTTTGGGAATAGACTGGATAAGCATTTACCATAGAGGTGCCAGGAAATTCTCTCTAGGCCCAGAGGATGAAATTGATTCATACCTAGTCTTTACCCCCTCCTCTCGTACCTTTCCTAATGATCACATGCAGGATTTTATGGCTCACAACTGCTTCTGTGGGTTGGTCTGAGAAACCCCTATTAGCCTGGCCTTTCATTGGGTGACTGGAGCCAAACAATTTGAACCTACCCACTGGTGCACCGAGTTCTCCCTGAGACCATTTGGCTTTGCACAAAATGATGAACGTTACATTTCATCACATAGATGTCTGAATTCTCCAGATACAGTTTATAAGTTTCTTCCTTTATGGACTTATCCGAAATGATCAGTTGGATTTCTTATTAAAATAGTAACAATTATTTCAATCACATAAATGTGTAGTTATAAAAAAATAGCATTTAGGTGTCTCTCCTCCATTATAGTAGATGCAAGTTTTCCTGTTAATGGATGAGTATAATTTTATGATGTAGGCCTTGTGACTTGGGACCTTCACTTAATGTGGGTGCGGAGTGAGCAGTAGGGAGGTTGTTTTGGTGGAAAGAAAATATGTGTTTATATAAAGAAAACCTGCATTCTCATGTCAGCACACTCCTTTGTACATTGATGACCTTGGACAAATTACTTAATCTCCTGGAGACTTAATTTCCTTTCTGCAGAGTTCAACATGGTTGTTGCACGGTCAGATGAGATTAATGTGTGGGAAAATACCTTGATAATCATACAGTGTTATATTCCTATAAAGATGCATTATTCAAATTGATAACATTGATCCCCACAGGACTGTCATGTGCCAGAATAGTTCTAGGTCTTATACTAAGACAGAGTATAAGACCTCCTGCCCTCCAGGGCCTTTGGTTTTTGTGAGTGTAATGGGATATCACCCAAGCAGTCAAGTGTCTGGTGGGCCTCTACGCCGTCTCTTCCATTCATTTAATGGGGCCTTGTCTTCTCTTGTGAGTTTGCTCTGTTTTGATGAAAGCATTCTTTTCAAGGATCAGGGTAATGAGGGTAAGATCTGCGTACGGGCCAAACTTTCTATCCCCGATGGGCTGGCTTGATGTTGGAATCTGAATTTATCACACATGGATTCCACCGGGGCTCTTTTGGGAAGAAACCATCCACATTCCTTGCAGTAAGGTTGTTTCTCTTTTTGGCTGGATTTATACTTGAGTCATCCAAGTTACCTTTCACAAAAACACAAGCCATTAATAGAATACATGATGATGTTTAAAATTTTGGTTTTGCAACATGAGGCAGGCTGGTGCAAAAGACTGCCTTTTTGGTAGGGCAAACCTCCTGAGCTCATTCTCAGTGAATGGAAAGACTTGATTTATTACGATAGCGACATACTTTCCAAAGCTTGGCCTTATTTTGACATTGTTAGTATCACAAAATCCTTGTGGGGCAGTTTTTTACAACTTATTTTCCCATACTTTGTTCAGTTGCATTTTTATAATTGTCTAACCCGAGACAGTTTTAATTTAAATGTTCCAAGAGTGAGCATGTTTATTTTACTTTCCTGATTTGTATACATGTAGGCCTTTGTGAAGGTTAATTTTTAATCATTTTATGGTTGCTTAAATGAAGCTTGCAGAAAACACATGCATATGTGAAGTATATTTATAAAATGTATGATTAGGTTGTGATTCTTGATCAGAAGGAATGTTTTTATCCATTATTTGGATACATGACAGTGTGTATCTCGTTTCTGACCTAACTATTTGCCAAAGTTCTGACACTTGCCCCCCCCTTTTTGTTTAAGTTGATGAGAATTTTACCAGTACATTGTAAAGTACCTGGCCATATAACTCTATTTTTACATGACAAATTACTTTTGTAGTTGGGCAAAATTAATCTGAGTGCTTTTTGTTCTGGCAGTGCTGAATGATACAGTAATAATATTTGAAGAAGAAAAATGTTTGCCACTACTCTGAAGAGTTCTGCTAAAAAAGCGAGAAGAGTCTGGAGGTATATGTGTGGGGAGTTAGAAAGGTACAAACAAATCTAAGTTTTAGATACCATGGGGAGGGGGTGCTTATTATATTCTTCAGCTTGGTGGTGCTAATTTAGCCCATATGTTCCTAACAGAATAGAAGGATGAGATAGCTCAAGTTATTTTTCATTGGACATTTTCTTTTCCAAATATGTCCTAAGGAAACTCTAAATAAAGAAGAGCACAAAATGCAACGAGGGAATTTATTTTTGTGTGAATGGCTTGGTACTCATGAAGGAGATGTGATTCTTTTAGAGGCAGAGGGTATATCCCAGATGACAAAGAAAGCTTTTCCATTCATCCGAGGGGTGATTTTTAGCCCTTGCTGTATGCCAGGCACAGAGTCAGATTGAGGAGGCAAGTGGTAATGCAGGATCCCTCCACTTGAGGCTGCCTAGGCTGGGGAGGAGAGGGGGAGACACAAAACCTAATTGCATTTAGTTTGTACGTGACTGAAGACAGTCAAGCCTAATAAGCGTGCCAGGGATACATCGTACTAATGAAGAAAGCTTTATGTTTGGAGAGGGAGAGTCTCAGGTTCTCGCACTGGCTGCGTCACTTGTTAATTTGATAAACTTGGGCAAATTTTTAAATGTCTTTCAATCTCGGTGTCTAGTCTAAAACGGGAGAAAACACTCTCTACTCACAGAGCTGTTCTTTGGAGGATTGAGACAATTACGTAAAATGTCCGCCTGTCTGGCACACAGTAGAGACTTAATAAATGGTGACTGCAGATCCGTCTCTCTCCGAAATGATAATGATTTCATTATGTTACTTTCCCTTTCGACAACTATCTTTGCCATTTCTCTGGAATCCCTAAAAAGGCTTTGGACCCCTTAAACCTATTCACTAACAGGATACAGGCTCTTCTGCAAAATAAAATTTCAGTATTTGTGCGTGTAACAGAGCATGAAAAGGACAGTAAGGGAAATAAGCACTTTGCATGGTGGCAGAATGAGCTCAGAGCTGGTGGTGTACAGTGCAGACTGTTGGTGCGATAGGGGCCGGAGAAGGGAGGGAGAACATAAAAGAGGACTCATCTCAGGTTGGGGCATCAGAAAGTGGTGTCGACTTGTAGTTTGCTGTCCTTCCTGTTGCTGTTGTTCATTGAAAGCATAGGCTTTGACAGTTGAGGAGTGCTTCTCCACTTGCCCCCAACCCGCCCCCCACCTCTCTGCACCCTTGCATGGGTGACCAGTACCTGGAGCTTGCAACAAGTCTAGGCTGTGACACTGGGCACACTGAACCGTGCTTACGATGTCTTTGCCAGTGTACCGAGATTTTTATCAGAGTGAATTTAAATACTTGCTTCACGCAATTCATCTCACACATGACTCTTGGCAGAGTCATGCAAGTATTTTATTATAGGAGATTAGCATATAAATTATTGTTATATTTATATAATGCTTAGTTTGTACTTATAGAATGATTGTACCTTGCTGGTATAATGACAGATGTCCAAATCAGAATGATGCTATTGGATTATCCGTTTAACATGGAATTATTTCTTTCAGAAAGCAATTTTCAGTTAATTTAAGTAAAGGGACTGCTAAGGGCGTCTATGGAAGATACAGGCATTGGTCAAAATACAAATGCCGGGGTTATTTTTCATTTGCCATTGTAATTGGATGAATACATAGTATAATTTTTCGCTTTCTACTCAACAATTAAAATGTATGTTTCTTTTTTTTTCACTATGAATCTGTAAATTTATTGCTATAAGAAAGTTATACTTGACAAGATGTTAGGCACGTCCCAGACCTCCAAGTCCAGAAGTGCAGAAGCTTTTCCTGGTAAGATCACCTAATATATAATTGATTACATACACATACAATTAATCAAATTGGAGTAGAGAGAAGCAGGCACTAGAGTATATTTTGTAAGGCGTTTGCATCTTAGTAAGTAGCTTCCGACCCAACATTCCACTCAGCGTAAAACAATAAGACTTTGTTTTGCTACTTTAGAACATGTAAGAGAGATTAAAATTCTTTGGAAAATGGTTTAAAAAATTTATTTTACTCAAATAGGTGAGGAACAAGTCCAATAGTGCTGACAGCAGTGGAATTTAAAACTGAAGTCTAATAATCTCTGAGTCCCGAAGGAATGCAGGGCAGACATCCGTTCTAGTCACGCACTTGTAACCGGGGGTTTGACAAACGTTGAATCCTTACCGTGTGCCAAGCACCATGCTGTTTTGGCATTTGGGATGTTCTTTCAAATAAGACCTCATCCTGCTCATCAAGAAATCTGATGGGTCGACCTAGAGACGCCCTCCTCCAAACTTGACTCATCCATCTGAATTAACTGGAGAAGTTGGTTAAAAACCCAGATTCCTGGGCCCTAGACCCAGAGGTTCTGATTTGTTAAGCCCCTGATGAAGCCTGGAAATGTGGATGCGTAAAACCCTCCAGGATTGGAGTTTATGGACCTCTGTCATTTTTAGAATTTTTTCTGACCCGGAGACTCAGTAGTTTTATAATCATCTGGTTTATAGTCATTTGTGAATTTATGAAGTATTTTTTTTTTCTGTGTGTTATGTCACATAGGAAATACTGCTTGATTTAACCCAACTGTTCTAGGAAAGAACCTTCTGAAGGGCCAGACATCAGGGCTGGCTTCACGGTCAGTAGCCAGAGTCTCCTGTGTGATCCCACCACCAGGCATCTGTGTCCCTTACACTAGTCCCTGTATTGGTTTAGATATCCCCACAGTTAGTCTCCTAAGAAAAGAATTATATTGCTTCAGTTATCTACCCCTCGGATTCCCTGTCCCTCTGGATGAAGTCCATCCCAACTTGTTATCAGGACATGTGTGCTCCATGACCATCTGGGTCTCAAACAATCCCTCAAGCCTCATGCTCAAGCACCCACCTCCCACCACCCACGTTCACGATAAGGCATGACCCGGTGATGCTTAGCCTTTCCTATGCTGCGTATCCTTTATGTAGAATATGATCTCTCACTCTCCATTTGGCAAACTCTTTTCCTTTAAGACCCATATGAATGTCACCTTCCCTCCCAGTCAAAATTACTCATTCCTTTCTCTGGGCTTCTACAGCGTTTTGTTTGTACCTTTATGATTTCCCTGCTCATGTTGTATTGTAATGTGTCTGTTCTAATGTCTGTCTTTTCCACTGGACTCCAAGAACCTTGGCTCATTCATTCCATCTCCTTAGTGTTGACAATAATGCCCAGTGCACCAGGTTCTTCATAAATGCCATCGAATGAATAAATGCATAATCAGGCTGGCCAGTCCTGGAAGACAGTAAGATTCGTGATCTAGTGATAGGGACTCCTTTCTCCAAGGCCATAAATTGGTTGCCCAATGGGGGAAAAATACAACCACCCTCTTCTGCCTTCCTTAATTTAAGCAGGTTTGTCAGGTAAATGCCTGCTGGTTAACCCAACCCTGATCAGCATGAAGCACTCCAAACCACACATGAGGCAATTCAGATGCCACACTGGAAGATTGTTTAAAGAAAAAATAATTCCACTTGATGATATATCTTTCTTGGCACTGAGTGAAACCATCAGTTAAGTAGTTGTGCACACAGATGTGGTTAACCATAGGATAAGAAATTAAACTCATAGTATTTGTGTATCTTTCTTGGCATAATTAAAGAGAGCAAAGCAAAGAACTTGTGAAAATTTTGTGCATTTGCGCTCTTTCATTTTTTTTACCCTTTGCTTTTATGTTGTTGATTTTATCGTAGGCACATTATTTCCTGATGGAGATTTCTGAGGAGCCAGGGCTCTCCAGAGAGGAGAAAAGACTAGCAACCATAACTTCTTAATCACTGTCTCCACAAAGCAGGATCCACCTTAGTCTTCAGGATGTGCACATTGAAGAATTTTTGAGGAGTACAATAAATTCCAAACTTACTTTGTTTAATGTGGTCATAATGGTGACAAAAGTTGGACCTTCAGTCCTTCTTCTTTGCCAAAAGATAATTCTAACAATACTTTGCTAGTTTCACGGTGAATTAGCGATTGATGAACAGAGATGACTTGCATGCATGCAGGCAGGGTGTATGCAAAATTTCAGCCATATTCTCTGGGGCTAAATAGGTAGAAGATGGTGGAGCATATTTTGATATGCTCCTCCCTTAACCCTTGGTTCCCCCTGGGCTGTCTGTATGTTGGCAACACATTCAATGTGAATGGGAAATACATGGTATGACACCTGAGATGATTTTTGTCAGCCACTATGCTTTAATATAAGAGGCTTAGAGGATCCACCCAGAGGATCTTATAATCTTAATTTATGGGACTGTTTAGAAACAGTAGGCTCTCCTTATTCCTGAATCCCAGAGAGTATCAGCAAGGCCATAGTCTCATCTAGGGGGTTAATAATAATGATAATAATAGTAAACAATACATGAAGGTATGGGTCATAGATAAGGTTTATTTAGAGTGCTGTGTCGGCAATTCTTGCATATTATCACATTAAAATTTTCATGAAACTCTATAAAGTAGATTCTGTTTAGCGATACTGCTCATAACTCAGTTTTATACACGGGGAAACTGAATTAGAGAGAATTGCCTCAGGTTGCTTACCTTATTTTGTAGCTATTAATTATCTTTATAGGATAGGTGAGCACTGAATAATTTTCAAAATTAACTCTGCATTTATTTTTCTATCTCTCAAAAATCGAATTCAGAGGTGATTGCTCATGGTCCAGGAGGTAATCTGTCACACAACTCTTTGTATTTGATTTTTTTATTAGATAACTGTAAGAAGTCATTATTTGCTCTTTGCCATTTTTTTTTAAGATTTTATTTATTTGACAGAGAGAGAGAGATCACAAGTAGGCTGAGAGGCAGGCAGAGAGAGAGAGGAGGAAGCAGGCTCCCCGCTGAGCAGAGAGCCCGATGTGGGCCTCGATCCCAGGACCCTGGGATCATGACCTGAGCCGAAGGCAGCGGCTTTAACCCACTGAGCCACCCAGGCGCCCCTCTTTGCCATTTTTGAAGGCAAAATGTTCTTGGGTCTCTAAAGGTGTTTCTGTAAAATGGGAAGAGGGAAGAATCAGTGGTTTGAAAATAAACTGTGACAATTGTGATCCTATTTTCTGTACTAATGAAGTGCCAGATGGTGGGGTATGCGTATCGCACAGGACACTCTCCATTCTTTCCTTTTTTTTTCTTTCCTTTTTTTTTTTTAGAGATTTTATTTATTTGAGACACAAATAAATTTTTTTTTTAAGATTTTATTTATTTATTTGACAGAGAGGTAGAGAGCACAAGTAGGCAGAGCTGCAGGCAGAGGGAGAGGAAGAAGCAGGGTCTCTGCGGAGCAGGGAGCCGGATGTGGGACTCGATCCCAGGAGCCTGGGATCATGACCTGAGCCGAAGGCAGCGGCTTAACCGACTGAGCCACCCAGGCGCCCAATAAATTTATTTATTTATAAATAATAAGAGAGAGACACAGCAAAAGAGGAACACAAGCAAGGGGGAGTGGGAGAGGGAGAAGCAGGCTTCCCACTGAGCAGGGAGCCCTGATGCCTGGCTGGATCTCAGGACCCTGGGATCATGACCTGAGCCAAAGGCAAACGCCTAATGGCTGAGCCACCCAGGCGCCCCTCTCCATTCTTTCCTTTACCAGTACTACTAATAAGTAGTTAAATGAATTGATTTTCCCTGTGGAGGTGATAATGGACGATCGAATGACCAGAGGGCAGATAATAGCATAAAGCTAGTGGCCTCTGAGAGAGCCTGAAAATAATGGAGAATTGAATGTGTTAAAAATTGGTCAGATTCTCTCCTTTTCTAGATCTATGTAATTGCTCAGGCTGTAGATTTTATTGGGGAAAAAGAGTGACCCCAAGATGGGCTGGAAAAGGCTTCACTCTATTGGTGGTTTGAAAAGAAGAACAGATGTGTTTGAANTGTGGAGCCCGATGTGGGGCTCCATCTCAGGACCCTGAGATCATGACTTGAGCCAAAATCAGAGGCTTAACCAACTGAGCCCCCCAGGCACCCCCCAAGGAGATTTCTTTCCTTCCTTCCCTCCTTCCTTCCTTTCTTCCTCCCTCACTTCCTCCCTTCCTTCCTCCCTCCCTCCCTCCCTTCCTCCCTCCCTCCTTCCTTTCCTCCCTCTCTTCCTTCCTCCCTCCCTTCCCTCCTCTTCTTCTTCCTTCTGCTTCTCCTATTCTTCCCCCTTCTCCTCCCCCTCCGCCTCCTCCTCCTATTTTTGGCCATCCCTCCCTTTCTGCATTTTGTACTGATGCACTCATCTCTGCAGGTAGCCAAGTTGTGTTTTATGAATTCAGGGATTATAATGAAGATGTCCCAATTATCTGTTCTAATTCCATGTGAGTATTATCCATGCTGCCTTAATTCCTTATTTCCCACTCCTTAATTCCTCTGTTTCCCTTTAGACAGCTAGACCATGGCTATTGGTGTTTCTGTGTCCTTCTGTCCCCATATGGCCACTCCCTGTCATGAGGCAACTCTGGATGGGCGCGGCATACTAGACTCAGTCTAGATGAGCTCATTGATGAAGTTATGAAAGCAGGCTCTGCCCAAGGGCGGGAGCAGATTGGTGAATGGCCCCAGGGCCAGCCAGCCCCATGACCACATGAAAACACTAGCTCTGTTTGGCCTTTCGGGAAATTCTGCTGCATTTCTGCCTGTGACGGTCTGAATTTAGCTGAATCGGGTGGAATCAAACATTTGCTATCTGTTGTTTGCAACTGAGAAATGATCAGGCCACGTAAAGGAAATGTAAACATAGTAGTGTCACTCCTACCAGGAAAGGTGGCCTGGCTTGTCTGGAACACATGGGTCTGTAACAGGTCAGCCTATGACCCCATGTCACTCTTTCCTCTCCGCTCTGAGTGCTGACCTCGCTGGATTTTCTGCTGGACTTCGGTGTGGTTGTGTGTCAGCATGAGCTGACTGTTTGCTATGAAGTCCCAACAAAGAATTTAATTAGCATTTCTTTATTAAACAAGCTATATTGTCTAAAACCACTACTTTGAGCCGTATTTGATTACTCCCATTCATTCATTTTCAAGTATTCTATCTCAGTATCATGCATCTTTTCAAAATCCTGTCCTTCTCACCCTTGCACTTTGGTTCCGACATGGCTTGTGTGTGTCTTTCCTCCCCTGACTTGCACACCATAGTCACCTTACTCTTCCTCATTCTAGTGCTGATGACATTACTTTCCACAATGTACACGGTCAAGTCTAAACTTCTTAGCTTGCTACTCAAGACTGTTCCTTCTGTACCTCTCCCTAATCTTCCCAAAGAAAGTTTATCATCTCTTCTGAACTAAATTTAGAGTATGTCCTTATTTATCTTTGTAGTAGACCTGTTGTGTAAAATTTTACCAAGTGCTTTGTCTCCAGGATCTGTGAGCTCACCTAGGGCAAAGGTCATGCCCGATAAATGTTTGAGGTGCTAAATTGACCTCAGGTAGCTGACCCCAACCTACCTCTTTGAAATCCTCATACAGCACAAGTTTGTGTCTCCCGCTATCTGTACTACTTCCCAGCAGATTTTAAGTATGGGACAAATTAATATTAACAAAGTTCGCACAGATAACTCTTACGTATTTGAGTTTTGAAGTTATTTAATGGAATAAGCTCTCTTTGTTCCGTCTGTGGCATTTTTTGTCAAAGCAGTGCACTCTTGCTTTGAAAACAGGAAGGTAGAACATTCCAACAGCATCATGAATCCTCTGTTTATATTTGTAAAACCTGTAGTCTTTCCAGGCCTCTAGGCAAGAGCAAATAGACATAATCAGAGGCATTAGAACTTGATTATGTTGAATTGGATTCTTATAACTGAGGCTTGATAGCCAAAATTAGTGGTGTGCTAGTTTATACTGAAAGAGATGCTTGCGTTATTGCAAAACCATAGACTTCAGCTTGCTGGAATCTTTGACGACATCTGGACGTTTTGAAAAATACAGCAATCACATGTTTTTTATTATCTCCATAATTGTATTCTTTTAAAGAGGGAGCTGCATAAAGACGTAGGGCAGAGGGTAATGGAAGGCCACAGAATTTGGATTCAGATAGATGGATTTGAATCCTGGTTCTGCCTCAGCCAGCTAGGGTAATTAGAACATGTTCTGTTTTTGTTTTTGTTTTTGTTTTTGTTTTGTCCTTGTATCTACTCTCTCAGTTTTTAAATAAGGAAAAATGACATGCATCTCATAGGATCACTTTCACTGTGGCAAATAGAGCAGGTGATGCCTGACACACATCAAGTATGATAAGCTTTAGCTCCCTTCCCCCTTGCCCTCTGACTTAAAATATTATGAATTCTGTGTCTTATAAGTGACTGTTTTTTCCTGCATAGATGAGGCAGTTCTGTCCCTTTTTCCCCAATACTGTGTCACTTTCCCCTGAAAGGATCTCTGTAGGGACGCAGTTTGCCTCCTACCCAGTTTCTCTTTAACACTATTTATTTCTAGGTTCCAGAAGAGGATATAGTACCCCAGAAATAGTCATTACTTTGTCTAACTTAGGGCACTCACTGATGAAAAACTCTTAAAATCACGTCTTTTTATGGAAAAAAAATCTTTCCAACAGTCTCATTGCCTCAAAAACAGTAGGTATCATGGATTATTAGAAAGGAATTATCCAAAGAAAGTGCACTTAAAGACAATGGCCTGCAGCAGGCAAAAAAAGGAATTTTTCTACTAAATTTCAACTTGTCACTACAAACATGAAAATAGCAACATTCATAATATATTCTTTGGGGACAGTGCTGTGAATGTTTCCAGTAGGTGAAATTCTCAAGGAACAGCTTCTAAGAATGAACATGAACTCTCCAAGAACCCCAGGGAATGTCTATTAGGAAACAAGTAAACAACAAAACGAAAGCCATGACAAAGAGGGAAGAAAAAGGCAAATTAAGTAAATAATTTCATTGCAGACCACATTGGGGAAAATATGATGTGATAGAGACACAGTTCATTTAACCTGAATGACCAATGTAATTATAACTAGCTAATGAATATTTTTTCTTTTTCTGCATAATATTAGTGTCATCCACAGTTATGAAGGTATTTTTCATATCAAAACACCACAACCATACACAATGATATTTATCGACCTCTTTCCTGGTGGAAAATCAGTGTTGTTTTAGCCTTCACCTAGATTTTCGTTTAAAGGCTTATCCATAGTCTGGAAACACAATGTTAGAAGACAAAGAGAGATCTACACTATACAGCAATGATTTTTTTTTTTTTTAACCTTTAAACAGATATTGGAACTTACCCTTGAAGATACTTCTTTTTGTGTGGAGATATTGATTTCCTTATGCAAAATGCTCTGGAAATCTGGAAGGGGTTCATGGGAAAATTGTAACATTCCCTTTATTAGTGATGAGAATAACGAGCATAATTATCCTGGTGGTTTAGCTTAAGTTTGGTGTTTTTGTGATAGGCATGGAAACAAGCTGACTTGACATTGCCCCCTTCTAGTCTGTGATTTTGTATTTCTAAATAATTACCAGAATTTATAGCAAATATACATATAGGAAATATATATAATTTGAAATTATACACATATATTATTTCATATATATAATTTATATAAATATATATAATTTCATATATGTGAAAACATATAGCAAATATTTTCCTAAAAAAAATGAATATTCAGTTAATTCTTTGTCTTTAAGTGATGGAGAGACTTGTAAATAATGAGACCCAGAGGAAATCTCTAAATTCATGTAACTGGTAGTTTGGCTTTGATTCTGACTCCACCTTTTTACTGGGACTCCTAACATGAAGACGAAAGGATTGAACTTCAAGGGCCATGTCCTTCTTTCTTCAAAATTAAGAGCACATTGCACATGAAGGAGTGGTAGTTGATACCTGTGAACTGTGGCGAACAGGGCCCTTAGGTCATAATTGATATAAGGATTAGGATTATTTGGAAAAGTTAGGAAATGGGGTCCAGGGGATAGAAGCTTAAGAAAGATCCAGGCACATCACTGGTAGAGATAACCTCCCAGAATCTCTTTTTCTGCATACAGTGGCTCTTTATCCTTCTCCAGTGGATAGGTATTGGGAATTCATAAAAACATGAAATGTTTGCTTTTTTCATGTTACTCCATAATTTAACTCCGTGAAGCCCAAAGTGACAGCAGTAGAGGTCCCAGTGTCATCTCCACTTGTCCTGTTTAATAGGAAGGGGTGGGAGTTTCTTGTGGTCATGGGCACATCCAAGAACCACCGCACACACAGAAGTACAGCGTGGTGGTTTAGTGTGGAAGTAGGTGGGCTGGAGTTTGAATCCCAGCTGTATTATTAACTGACTGTGAAATGGGGGGCAAATTATACATCTTATCTAAGCCTCTTCTGTAGAATGAAGATACTAATATATATATGTATATATATATGTATGTATATATATGTATTAGTTTATATATTTTAGTTTTCTTGTAAAGATTAAGTGACATAGAGATGAAAAGCATTATACACAATAGGATCTTAGTGTATTATTGGTTTTCTGTATTTGATGAATTATCACTCTATCGTAAGTTCTTTTTTAAAAAAGGGTGGAGAGGGCGCCTGGGTGGCTCAGTGGGTTAAAGCCGCTGCCTTCGGCTCAGATCATGATCTCAGGGTCCTGGGATCGAGGCCCGCATCGGGCTCTCTGCTCAGCGGGGAGCCTGCTTCCTCTTCTCTTCTCTACCTACTTGTGATCTCTCTCTCTGTGTCAAATAAATAAATAAAACCTTTTAAAAAAAAAAGGATGGAGAGATGCATGGATTGGATGAATATGTGTTGAGGTTCTTCCCTGAAATGTCTAAAAGATTCCTTTTATTTAAGATTATAATGGACTGTACTGGAATCTATGAAGATTTGATTTAATCGTCACCAGAGAGGAGGTACGGTATGAAGGGAGACACTTGGAGATGGGAGCCATGTTTCGTGTTGCTTGTCATTGTTGTAACTCATATTTAAGTCTTAAAGTACTGATTTGGTCTTACTTCCCCGTCTCCTGTAGCAGGCAGGGTGTGTGTGATTATCCATTCCTCATAGCATCACCAAGAGGAAAATGAAATGCTGAAAGGCGTGCCTCTGTTTTGTGTCGCTGTGTACTCAACAGTCACCCTGTGGACAGTGGATGCCGTGAATTGAATGGGACAGGCAGTGTGGTGTACTTCAAAGATCATTAGGTGGGTGGGCGGAAGGTTTGAGTTCCAGATTTTGTGCTGTCTCTAAAAATAATCTTTGCTTCCTTTTAAATTACTCAGCATTCTTGAACCTCAGTTTCTTCATCTGCTCAACACCAGGCAGTTCCAGTAATTCACTAATTATTAGAATCTAGGGAGCTAGCATTAGTGATTAGGAGGTTGGCTCTGGGTTTTGTCTGCTCCGGCTTAGAGCTGCCTTCCCTACTTGAGAGCTTTGGCACCTTGGCAAGGAACTTAATCTATATAAGCCTCACTTTTTTCATCAGTGCAGTGGAAATAGCCAAATTAAAACCTCCTTAAAGAGTTGCCTTAGGATTCAGTGAGGTATACATGGAGAGCCTGTAGCATAGTACCTGGTCAGATTCCGTGCTCAATAGATATTGACAGGTTTTCCAACACGGCTTATTCAAAAAAGATATGGTAAGTATCTCTGATGTTTTCAAAAAGCAGCAGATATTAATGTGTCCCCACAGTACTGACCCAACAGCCTCGCTCATGCCCTTCAAAGCTACCAAAGGGAGATGATCACAGAGGAACACCCCACTGGCCTCTTCAAAGAGAGATGCAGTCCCTCTAGCTCCCTTTAGAAGCTCAGTAAATGTTTGACAGTGATAATGTTGATCATTGTCATAGCTGGGAGTTTGCTGGTGCAGACAGGTAAGACATGGGGACCTTGTTTGGTTTCTGGCAGGATCTGGAAGGCTGATTGCGAAACCTTCGGTGTGAGTGAGCTATTCCAGAAATCCTGCCAAGAGGCCTAAACTGCTGTAACTAACAAGTCTTGTTTCTCTTATATCTGATGCTTCTGCCATGCATTAAGTTTCTGGAAATTTACCAGCTTAACCACCCTGATCTAGTTGCAGAAGACTGCAGAGGTAATGACATTTTTTGATGCCAGGCTCAGGATATGACTCTCGCATTTAATTTTGACAACGGGATTTTTTTCAAATTAAAGATGTTCAGCTTCTACACATACAGCAAATAAGGCAGAGAAAACTTAGAGAGCAGCCACCTTCCACCTGGTGGCTCTTTTCTTTTGATTCAAGTGAGGTTGTATGGGTATCTACCTTAGTCATTGTTATGAAATGCACACCCGCTCTCCTTTGCAGCTTTCAGACAGAAAAAGGATGCAATGGATAATGCAGCCATAAAAGTTGATTGGCTAAGAAACATGAAATCAGAACAGACTGTGTTGATCAAATCTCCTTATTATGCAAACAGAGTATTTGGTAGTGGCCGACTTTCAAATGCTTGCCCCCAGTATTCCGCATGTTCTCTTTCTTCCTCTGTGTCTCTCTCTCAATCTTCCTCTCTCTCCGGGTGATACCAGTGGGATCATCCAACAGTCAGTTCTCCTTCTTGAACCCCTTGGAACGACAGCTGTCTAAGTCATATTTTATCCCCGGTTCCAGCACTGATAGGGTGCAAGGTTAGAGATTCAACACATAACTTGAGGGAGGCAAGAAGGAATCACAGGAGGAGGGGGAAAGAAAGAAAGTTAGAGGAAGAGGGGGAAAAAATGGATTTCAGCTTACTTCCAACAGGTGATTATAAACAGTTTTGTTGGAGGTGATGGTTCTACACTATAATTTTGGAAAAGGACAGAGCCTTTTTGTCCTATTGAAAAAGTAGTGTAACAGATGACTTTTGGAGTGTGTTGAAACTCAGCTCTGCCTGTGTGCTTGACACGGTTATCCAAATTACTGTACAAACAGAATAAATTCAGTTTTATATTCATCAGCTTATAGGGCAGGGCACATACTTTTCAAACATGATTTCGAGGGTTTAAATTGGAAAGAAAATCTCCTCAGGACTAGAAAGTCAAGCCTCCTTTCTCTTTCCATTCTCATATAGAAGAGAACACATTTTATTTTTTTCAAAACACTTAACTTACCTATTAAAGGGCTTCATTATGTTCTGCAGGACACTACAAAACTTTAAAGAAAGATGCTTGATTGAGACAGCAATCAGCAGCTATTTACTGAAGTCCCAAATGCCAGAAAGTTCCAACTGCCAGTTTAGTGGTCCTCTTGAGGGATTTAATAAACTGTCATCTTGTAAAAAGAAAAAAAAAATCACTGCAGAAGACAAACATTTGTCAGCGAGTGGTCACAGGCTGCAAATGCCCTTTCTACAGAATGGAAGTATTATGTGCTTCATTCCCTGAAATATTAGTCCAGCTAAGAAATACAGTCCAGGATGTATAACATTTTCATTTTTTTTTTTTGAAGCTTGCTGGGGCGTACAGATGACTCCGAGGTCCTATCAGACCACGTTTTTGCTGCTTGAATACCTATTTTGAATCCTCCACCCTTCTCTGAACTGAAAGTTGACATTCCAATTAAAGCTGACAATAAATTCAACTCAGTAGAGCCGAGAATCCCTCCCTCTTAAAATTGCGATATTTCTACGTGATCCATTATTCGTAAAATTCAATTCATTGGCTTTGACCAAACAGTCAGCATTGTGAATAGGAACGTGGTGTTTAACCTGATCCAAGGAATGGTTATGGCTTTGTAGCTATTTCTTTTTGAGTGTAAAAACAGAGAGCTGCTGCTGTGAATTTCAACAAACTTGGCCTGGTTAAGGGAACAGTACTATATCACTACAGGATGCTGGTAAGGTGAGTCTGAGGTTCTTTTCCCCCAATGAAGGCGGTTTTGCTGTATGGTAGAGTGAGAGGTGGCGTTGTCATAAGCCCGCCTCACACACCTTCCCCCTCTGGAAGGCACTGATGTGGATTAAAGACCTAGAACATCATCTACTAATGCCTGTCTAATGGAGATAGGCATCATTCTGGTAATGTAATTGTGGTCCTTAGACACTTGCAAGTTAGAAATTTGATTTTACTCCTCATGTAAGAGCTATCTTTATTGAAAGGGAGAGAGAGGAAGTTTACAAGTGGAAAGGCATTGAAGGCTTTTCACATCAGATGTCACAGTAGATTGAGATCGTGATGTAAGGGGCCAAAGAAGGTTGGCAGCCCTCATATTCCTGCTGTGCCTTCAGAAATGAGCGAGTCAGTCCGCTAGAATATGCCCAGATGCCTATACGTCGCTGCAGGTCGGCAACATAACTATTTCTCCCCTATGTGAAAATAGTAAAATGAATCTGGTAAGGAGAAAACCAAAGGGGAAGAATGCCAACTATTGAAAACTAGAGAAGAAATAGCTATTCGAAATTTTGACTATTAGAGGATGAGAAATTAAGTGTTAAGACGTACACATGTTTCTGTTTTCTAGCAGTGAGATGTTAATACAATATGGGTAGAAGGCATATTACTAAGAAATTTACTATTAAGCTGATAAATTCAGTCTTGTGAATATAGATACTTTGTACCTAAAACTCTGGAATATGCAGATGATTGTCTTAAAATTAAATCAAAGCAATAGTAAGAGGCAGTGCTGTTTGGATATTTAAAATGTCTTCAAAGTCCGATATTCTAGAGACAGTTTTATAGATTTTTATCTGCAATATTCACCAGTTTGAGAGAATGCCCACTGGGTTGTTGAAAATTAAGCATACGGGGTACATGCAAGGCATGGTAATTTCATTGGTAGGAGTTTTTTTGGAGTTATTTAGCTTAACCTTTTGACAAGCTCTAGCCTACACCTCAAGCACCCTGCTTTCTTTCCCTAAATTTTACCTACAAGTGGTACTCTACTCATGTCAAAAAGCTGGTGATAAAATTCTACTGGGAAAATGTTTTAGCTTTAAAAATGGAATTATGGCCAGAGCCTGGTGTGAGAGCCACACGTTCCTTGGAGAGAATCTTATTTTCAGCCCAGTCATGTTGCACCTGCTTTCCTGTGCAGGGGTGCACCTGTACCTAGACAGACTTGTAGAAAATGATCAAGCTCATCCTGGGGCCAGACTCCTTGGGTTCAAATCCCATTTCTTGTTCCTCGGTGCCTTAGATAAGTTACCAGGTCTCTGTGCCTTAGTTTTCTTATCTACAGCAAGGAAATAATGTCTACCTTATAAAGTTGTTGAGGAGTTTTAATGAGATGATACATCCAGTGTGCTCTGAACAGGGCCCAGCATGTAGTATGTGCACATTATTAGCTATTTCGATTAGCTCTAGATAGTGTTTGCTAGCACCATTTCTGTACCATTTGTAATCGTCTAGTAAAAGACTGTGTACTCTTCTTGCTTTCTAAGTGACAAACCTAAAAAAGCATGGACCCTGTTACTCAACTGGAAGCTAAAATCATGACTGATTTACAGTGTTCTTTTGTAAACCTTTTTTTAATTAGGTAACTACATTATTAGTTTGCAGATACCTTGAGAGCAGTGTGCATATTATATTCGTCTTGTAATACCTCCACAGCTCCTAACCACGTACTGAATGATGTGATGAATCAATCTGCCTGAACTACTTCTTGTCTAAGTTTACGTTATGAATATTAGGTTTTATGAATAGAATGCCTCAGTTTTCCGAAAGGAGATAAAGCAGGTGAGGTCCCTGCGCAGACCCAGAGGTTCTAAAAACAAAAGCATACAAAAAGACACTTCTCGTAACTGTTTTTTGTATAACACTAGCTCACATTAGAAAGAAAGTGGTGATTGTACAAATAGTTAATCTGAGACCCTTATTAGAAAGTAAAGCAGGTAATGGGCATCTGTAAAAAATGTCTCTTAGGATGTTCTAAGCACAGAGCATAAGGATAATCAACTCTCCGTGTGATTTGTTTGACTCTTGGAATATATATGTCTTGTGCCTGTATGTTTCCATGTGGGTGATGAAATGGTCATTTTGCAAACAGAACAAGAGGCAAAGGGCTCTCATTTACCCCATGAGTTATCCTCAAGTTTTCCAGGGAAATTGTGTTTTCACCCTGGAACATTGATCCTTGCTTCAAAAGTTAATTTTCAAAACAAGTAAATGAGAACAAACAGAGAAAATAAAGTGGGGGGGGGGAGAATCAGAGTCATGGGCAAGCGCTTAGCTGATTTTAATGAGAAGCAAAGCAACGGCCGATGTTCCTGGGTAAATGTCGATATGCATTATTAAGTGAAACAGTGGTAAAATATAGACTGTCAGAGGCATTTTTCTTCTGGAGACATGGGGAGAATTGAAATGCACTTTCAAAGGAGACATCTCTTTCAGTGTTTCTTCAATCATTTTCTGTTTGAAGCTTTAATTACAGTGCTTCTTGCTACCTAACGCTTTCAGTTTAAAATCGCATCACAAAAGAGAGGGAAGATGCGGCTGTTCTGATGAACAGCAGCCTTAGCATCCACTTTGAGGTGTTTGTTCACCGGGGAGTTCCCGCTGCATGATTCCTTTAGAGATCAACATTTTGTTTTTGGAATGCTTTTGTATCATGCATATCGGACACAATGTTTCTTTAGAGTAATTGCCATGATATTGCTATTGCCAGAGCAGATAATAACTTTCAGGAAATAACGTTTCCTGAAATAAAGGCACTGTTTATTCCCAAGGCCTTCTCGGGATCGGGTAACGTGGGTGGCTAGTGACTTCCTAAGAGCTTAGTATCCTAATCAAAGGAACCTGTATTTAAAAGATAGATCTAGATCTAGATCTGAGCAGTTGAAGACACAGATAAGCGCATACATACACACAGGTCCGTACTTACCTACACATATGCACGCCTATTCATGCATTTGTAAGGGTCATAGTTACTCCTGCTGAAGAATTTGTTTTTCAAGCCCAGTCAGTATATACTCTGAACATGTGCTCAGCTGAGGGTGGCAGAGGTTCAGAGGACGGACAGCCTCTGTCTCAGGTTGCTCATGGCTGGAGGTAGACACACAAGTGAGCAAGTACCCTAATCTGTGATGGTAAGGGGGTATATGCAGCAGCTTAAGCAAGTAAAAGTGACTTCATTTCCCGTCTGGGACCCTGGTAAGACCCCAGGAGGAAGTGCCCTTTGAGCTGATCTTTGATGAAGGAGCAGCTAATCGGATAAGCAGAAAGAGGTCTACCAGGAGCCGTACATAATCACTTCAGGGCTTAATTGACACCAAAATGAATATGAGCTCTTTTGTTTCTAATAGTTTAGATGTCCTTGGAATACATTGTTCTCACTGCCCAGAGGAAGAGGAGGCAGGGAGCCAAACGACAGTTGCTTGTATAGATTGTATGCGATATGCACTCTATGTATATATACATCTATATGGAATAAATAAAGCCCTTTATAAAGTTCTTTTTAAAATTCATTTTATTTATTTTTTTTATCTTTACCTCATAGTAGTTCAATAAGTTCGATGAATTGGATCATCATTTTTCAGGTCAGGAAAGGGAGGCTCACGGAAGTGGTATCATTTGCACAAGGTCACGGTTTCGGTGTCCCTCCCGTGATGTTGCTGGGACTCACTACTGGGACCAGGGATGGCACTGCCCTTGCCACCCTGAGAGGAGATGGTGGACTCCAGGTTAGATCTAGGACCCCGGCAGCATTCAGTCAGTAGTAGTCACTAGTGATGGATAACTAGTTAACATGAGTCAGTGGGTCTATCTTGATCGGTCTCACCTCATGCAACATTGGCAAGGCTCTTTATCTTTTTCGGGAAACCCATAGGATTTGAGCAAAAATGTTGACTTTCCTGTAGCTCTGCCAGGTCCGCTTCCCTTCTCCCCCCAGGAATTTAAACAAATCTCTTAGTGCTGCATCCTCATTTCCGTACTTCAAAGTATTTCTGCCAGACAGACCTTGTCTGTTCTAGCTCTGACTCTTCAGGGATGGGTAGGTTTCTTTCTTTCTTTCTTTTTTAATTGTTATTTGTCTACTACCTGTGACACCCACCCAGGAGGAACGATTTTGATTTTCCTCATTTGTACTGGTGCGACCGTGTGACCATATAATTAATTGAAACTAAGTCCGGAAGACTTAGGACTACAGGAGAAAAACCCTGTAACCTATAAAAATTAAAAGTGATATCACACAAGAAGGGACTGCCTGCTAATAAAGACAGTCTTCAGATGTAGAATCCATGCTCTGTACCCAGGGATTTGTAAAATCTAAAAATAATAATAAGTCGCTAATAAGAAGAAAGTTGAAAGATGCTATATGTAGCATTGTGACTAGTCTGCCTGATTTTGGATTCTGTGACGCTTGTGAGACATTTAAAAAAAATGAAGAATATTCTTTTCTCTCTTTTTTTTCCCCCCACAATTAAGATCTTTTTGACTAAGAAAAAATCCAGAAGAGCAATTACTCCATTACTTTAATTACTCTCCTAATTATAACGATAACCTTGTCACATTATGATAATTCCCCAAACAGAAAATGCAAGCTCCAAATTGCACCAATATTTGGTAATTTTACCTTGTTAACAGCTCACTGTCAGTGTGTAGAACACTAAATTTTTTTCTCATTACCTTTCGGTAGTGTGGTGTCTATTTTTTTTTGCCTCGGAAAATGATGTTTCATTCTGTAGAACATGTTTGTGTTCTACCACCCCATGATTGGAATGCAACTTTTTAACAGCTCCTCACAGCTTCCAAAGCTCTCTCTGGAGCAGCCTGTAATTCTCCCCTGTTTGCTGTTTGATGGTGACGGGAGCTGTGCCTGTATCTGGAGAGAGGAGCCCACAGCCTGCGGTGAAAAGTAGCTATTTATCAAGGTATCTTACAATCTCAGTTTATGTTGTCATAAAACGTTGCTGTGCATGTTCTGTGAGATTATATCCGCCAGAAATTTGTCAGCCATTGTCAACATACTGTAAGGAATAAGGACGTGGATTCTTCTAGTCGACTTAATTTTCGTCTGCATTTCTTTGCCCTAGTTTTTGAAGAGACGGACTACCAGGGACACTTGCTTGATGGTGCCGTCTGTTAGCCTGTGAATTATACAGCGTGAGTGCTGGGATTCAGCTCGAACACTCATAGAAGCCTGGCAGGTAGACAACGAGGCATCCTGATGCAGGAGTCTTGCCCGCATCGAAATCCCCCCTCCATTATTATAGCCCATGATCTTGCTGACAACCAGTCAACTTGCAGAATGGCTGCCTGGTTTATAATGCTAATGTAGGGGTGAGATAAAATAGAATCATAACAGCCATACTTCCAAACAGAATGGTAAATTTCCCTTATTTTAAAATGTATATAATGTAGCCCTGAAAATCATTAGTTCTTTGGACAGCCTCAGCCTTTGGTAAAATCATGAAATCTTGGGGGTGGCTGTTATTGTTGTCTTCGATATTGTTGTCGTCTGCCTCTAGTGCCCTTAAAATTCCAGAACTCCCCAATTTTACTTCTATGGGACACTTTGGTCATCACTTTTTTTTTTTTCCAGTCCTCAAGCTTCTACCAATAAAGCCAGTCTCAAGATGAGTTGGTAACTCATTCCCCTACAGGGAATATAACTGCCACCAGCGCTAAAGCTTACTTTTTTGAAAGTATTTAAATTTAAAACTGTGAGTAAAGCCTTGGGCTAAATGCAAGTAGTTTCTGAAATGGAATGTTTGGCAGCTACTGAACAACTAACAGGGAAGAGTGTTCATCATAGGAAAGGCATCATTTCCTTGTGAAAGTTCCCTGGACATCAGGTCAGCTTCTTAAATCCATAGGACTCACTCAGCTTTTCAAAAGGCTATTTCATTTCACATACACGTAGACATTTCTGAAATTCAAACCCAAAGTAATTGGAATGTTATGTAAAAAAAAGTTGACCTTCCTTAATGATCCCTGTGTTTCCCAAGGAGGATGTCTGGTAGTTGATGTCAAGAAAACCGGGGTTGAGTGCAGTCTCTACCACTTTTTGGCTTTGAGGACCTAATGCAGGTTATTTGATTTTCTAGCTCTTCCCCTGTTAAGTGAGGTTCATAATACCCATTCGTAGACTTGTTCTGAAGATCAGGTGAGATGATATTAAGTAGTGGAGAGAGGAAGAGAGTAGTTGGGCATCAGTTGTAGCTGGTTCCAACTTGACCCCCTGTCTTACCAGTTTTTGGGTTTTTTTTTAATCTAGATACAAGATCTCAAATTTATTTCATGATTGTCTTGAAGACTATGATGCTCATGGGCATCTGTTATTTTCCTGTTCTTTAGACATTCTTCAGGCAAAAACAGTTCAATAGCAGGAAAGAATGCCATCACATGGTTACATCATGTTCTTCAAAATGAAATCTATTGAGGGTTGAACAGTATAAACAACAAGGAACATAATTGGTCAGAATGACCCAGGGGAAACAGCCCAATGAAATTAAACAAAGGAAATTTTATACTGTGAGGAAAAATCAATGGGTTGTAATGGAGCCCTACATGGAGGGACAGAGCTCATGAGTCCCAGAGACCTAGAAAAGCCGTGCAGATGAGAGGAGCCAGGGCTTTTTGGTTTACTTTTCTAAGACTGTTTTCATGCTGTTAAATATAAAGATAAATAATAAACACATGT
This sequence comes from Ailurus styani, assembly GCA_002007465.1. Lineage (NCBI taxonomy): Eukaryota > Metazoa > Chordata > Mammalia > Carnivora > Ailuridae > Ailurus > Ailurus styani. The sequence continues at coordinate 1,884,790 of LNAC01000055.1, read as the reverse complement.
ATTTTAAATCCATTTTTTCTTACATAAAATTAAACACCCAGAAGCATCTGTAGCACATATCAATTTTTGAGAATTACAGTGTTCTAGACACTGTTGCCCTACTCAGTTGAATCATTACAGAAGGCTTATGTTACTTCTGTCACCAGGGCCACACAACCAGGAAGTGATGAAATTGGAATGGGACCAGCTGCATCTGACTCCAGAGTCTATGCTATTTAACAAATGGCAGATGCATTGAATGCCACCCCACCCCAAGTCCCACCTTTTGCAACTGACTTGGTTCAGATCTTCTGTAACCTCTAAACTTCAGTATTTATGTGATCTTAGAAAAGAAAAACAAAAACAGAGTGCACTTCTCTTGCAAAAAACGTGAAATGTCCTAGGTAGAGAGTATGGATGTGTCTGGTATTTATTTGTACATAACTTAACAGATGATAATTGACTCTAAATGCCAATGAAGATACTGAAGTTGAAAGAGAGATGGTGTTGACACATCTTAGCAAAAAAAAAAAAAAATCCTTTTTTTTTTTTTTTAAGATTTTATTTATTTATTTCACAGAGGGAGAGAGATCACAAGGAGGCAGAGAGGCAGGCAGAGAGAGAGAGGGGGAAGCAGGCTCCCCGCTGAGCAGGGAGCCCGATGCGGGCCTCGATCCCAGGACCCTGGGATCATGACCTGAGCCGAAAGCAGAGGCTTCAACCCACTGAGCCACCCAGGCGCCCAAAAAAAAAAAAAAAAAAATCCTTAAAAAAGCAGTCCTTCATGTGGCACTTGAATGGATAGCCAGAAGTCAGGGCATGGATACTCTTCTAGAAGATGATCTTCATCAAAGGAAGTGAGGGACAGGAATGGGCTCCTTGGTGGCTCTGTTTTCAGTATTATATGGCAGAAAACCAAAGTGGCACTTGGACACTTACTCTTCTCTGCCTGTACATGCAGAACATTATAGCCAAATGGTAATTTTTTTTCCATGTCTCATGAATTGATTTGGTCAATGACTATGCATTACTTGAGTTGGATGGATATGTTTAGAAACCTTAGTGATTGTTTTTAAAACTCACAGTAAGTAACAATTTGGGAATGTTAAAATTCAGACTGTTTTCCTTCATTTAATACAAATGGATTAACTTAGAGAAATAGAGGATAATAAAAATATTGAACAAACAGTATCCATCACTAACAACCTGAATCAGAAACATACTTAGGTAATAAGAAGCCTACATCATTACATCTCCATTGGACCAACCAACACCACTCCAAATGTATTTATGGAGGATCTGTGTGAGGACATTTTTGTCTTTGCCAAAAAGGGCTGGTATTCTGAGTATGCCATTGGACTCATAGGCAATATAAAAATAAAATATTTGAAAAGTAGGGTTCTGTCATTTTCTATGTCTTTTGTAGACATAGGTAACACTATTACAGAAAAATATGACTCTACCTGTCATGATTGAAACAAATGATATGTAATTTAATGTAATAGTTCTTAAACTGTGCCGCTCTGTATCATCCTGCAGATCAGCATCTTCATCTATATGATAAGGATTATAATAGTGCTGATTTCAAAGGATTTTTTGTAGTGATCAGATGTGAGACTCTATCTAAAAGTGATTTGCAAGTTGAAGGGTACTCTTCATGTGTAAGTCCTAGTGGTGATTATTATTCTCATTCTACGGGGTAGTTCATACATTAAGCCATATTTCATTGGCCTGTCTTGTCATAAGAAATTTGTATAATAATACCCAATTTAAATCTAATTCGTTTGGTTTCACTAATTTACTGTCTCATATTTCCTGTATAACCAAGAGTTAGTTCTCACATGCAATCCTGACCTTACCAAAAAGCAAACAATTTAATTTTATAATTTAATCAGGAATTGGAGATTTTAAAATATTGCTTCCTCAGTATTAAAGAGAATCAAACTCCTGAACTGATGGGTTGCACGTAATTTATATAATATTAAAAGGGAAGCTGTCAAACATACACTGGTCATTTCATAGTAAGGAGGAGACAAGAAATTAATCATGTGACCACTGGTTTTATCTTGTCCCTGTCTTACCATTCCTATGACAGCAAGAAAAGAGTAGTGAGTTATGAAAACTATACCAGTTTTAGAAACTGGTATAGTTTTATATATTACATTATATATTATATACAGCAGTCAAGGTACAAAGCCACAGAAATCCTAGAGGCTTTTGAGGGTTGTTTGTTTGTTTGTTTGTTTGTTTAAGTAAGCTCTGTGCTAACTTGGGTCTTGAACTCATGGCCCCAAGATCAAGAGTCACATGCTCTACTGAGCCAGCCAGGCGCGCCCCCTAGAGTTTTATTTTAAACCAGAGTTCCATTTCTGTTTCTATTCTTTTCAGAGATCTTAGGAAAATATGAATGAAATATCCTGTTTTAAAAACTGTTCTTTCTTTTGGGGGGGGGTGTGCAGGAGCAGGGTGAGGATAATGAAAATCTTCCTGATCTAAATGACATGCAATCTGGGGTGTCATATATTGTTCTTACATAGGAAGAGTGATATTAATACCTCCAGTATGTATGGAGTCATAAAAATAGTTTTTGTCATAATATCTCTTGTGTGCTGTTCCTTTTCTCATAAGAAATCTGTCACATTCATTTTAAGTGACAATGTGAATATGAGACGACTGGATTCTGCAGTTGTTTTAATGGGCTAGGTGTAAAAATAATGACCTTGATGAAGCTATTCTGAGTATTATGTAGCATCTGGAACCCTAGTAGTTTCTTAATCTTATTAATAAGAATATTATCAGCTCTCTAGTACATGCGTGACCAATGACCACATTTCTTTATTTTTAAAATTTTCAAGTCATTTCAGAAACCATATACATGGGGATGCATTAAGATGTACTTGAGAGACTTCTTGTGCTCAGGTTATTGGTTTTCAAATACAGGTGGCTGGCTTTAAAAAGTTGCTATTTTGGGTTGTCATGCTTAAAAGTCACTTGGAAATAGAATAAAAAAGACTGCTACATTGAAAGAGCTGTTGCAAGTCATGAGGGAAAACGGGCTTGACATGACACTGATGGATTCGTACCTATTGAATCCGTGGGTCCTTGGTAAGGTTTAGAGCCTGTAATGGAATTCATTACAAAGTGCCAACCAACAGCCCATATCTTAGGGGAAAAGAAAGTCTTTTTTTTTTGTTAGTCCTTCAGACAGAAACTTCACCACTTGTGGACTGCTTTTTTTTTTTTTTTTTAAAGATTTTATTTATTCATTTGACACAGAGAGAGAGATTACAAGTAGGCAGAGAGGCAGGCAGAGAGAGAGGAGAGAGGAGGAAGCAGGCTCCCTGCTGAGCAGAGAGCCCGACGCGGGCCTCGATCCCAGGACCCTGGGATCATGACCTGAGCCGAAGGCAGCGGCTTTAACCCACTGAGCCACCCAGGCGCCCTGGACTGCTTTTTAATAGAGGATGAATAAGCAAAATGCACCAACTTTTGTAAGACTTTCCTCCATCCCCAACCATTAGAATAAGAAAGATGGGTCTTTGCCCTCTGCCAAATCAAGGCCATGCTCAAAGGTGAATCAGAATGGGAAAACCACAAGTGGAGGGAAATTTACAAATGCTACTGTGTCGATAGTTTTCTGATGATGTATCCTGATTGTTCATACAATGGAGACTGGAGGATAGGGAAGGTATGACTGGATAGAAATCCGCTTTCTTATTGGCACTTACCTAATTCCCTCTGGTTGAAGGCCTTAAAAGGGCACACGAGCCAACAATAGTTTCTAGATGGGTTAGAGCGGGGGGAGAGTCAGTGTTGTGGACCGAGGTGCCCTGATGAGTCACACGTGCATGGGTCGGGGAGATGGTATTCAGTGGATGATGACCGGGTCTGACTGTAGAAACTTGCAAGAGAAAGTTTCATTGAGAGAGAAATTTAACAGATTCTTACTCCATTCGAGACTGAAATCGGCCTCTGCTCTCCAAGAATAAAATGGCTTTGTAAAGGAATCCAGGGGATCGTCTTGATTTTTCAACCCATAAGGTAACACTGGGTAAATTCTCAAGGCTAATCCTAAAGGAGCTGTTCTTACCACTCTGTAAATGTGTACGTGGTGTGTGCGTGCGTGCGTGCGTGTGTGCGTGTGTGTGTGTATAAGAAAGATGGAAATTTCTGCTTCTATTTTGGTGAAAGCATTTTGGAAAATGCAGTATTTGGTATTATTCAGTAGTTGATCCGAATATGTATGGTAGAATACACAGGATTTATATTCCTGACCTAGTTGCCGCAAAAGAAAATGTCATCTGGAGGCTGAAAAATAATCTCAGTATTGGGCCCTATCAAATCTTTGGCGTGAATAAAAGGGGACATATCCCTTCCATGGATCAGCTTCCCAGGAATGAAGCAAGTGTAAATACTTTTCAGTTTGGTCGTTTGTGAATTAGTCATGATGAAAAAAAATAGCCCGTTTCTGCCAGATGACGGGTAATACAGTGCAGGACTTTCAAGCAGTGTTGATATTTGTGTTGTGACTAAAAAGTAATGAAAATAGTTTCTGTGGGTCACACAGAGCTTCTCATGATTCAGCCCGTGTCTTTGAAAGTTGGAGGAAGAACACATCTATTGGAACCTGTTTAAATGAAAAATGTGATGAGGCCTGTACTTAAGGGTCTTTTTTTTTCCCCCCCTTTTTAAAGGCGCTGGGCCGGGGAAGGTGTGTGTAAATACGTCCGTAAATTGGGAGCAGGATTGTGGATCCAAGCTTTACAGAAGTGGTAGAACCATCTGAGTCCAGCGGCCACACTGACATGTCCACTCAGAAGTCTGGGCACCTGGGCCCTGCTGGGAACATCACAGTTTTCCATCAGTGGCAGAGAGCCCGCACGTAATAGAAACTCCAAAGGGATTTAAACCTCTGAGCTTCCTTCCCTACCATTCCTGTTAGACTAAAGTGGCGCTTTCTGGGAAAGCAGGCGCTGTCTGTATATGCCCTGTGTGTGTCTGCCCTGTGGCCATATTATATGGATTATGAGCGTGGATTCTGGAGCCAGACTGTCTTGACTCAGACCTCAGCTCTGCCGGTTGCTCTTGTAGGAGACCGGACAAGTTCCTTTAACACTCTGCCTCAGTATCCTACCCTGCACAGCACAGATCATTAGAGTACCCACTCTTGGAGTTGTAAGGGTTGAATGAGTTAGTATCTGGAAAGGGCCTAAATGGAGCCCAGCACAAAGTAAATAACTTGATGACTGAATTTTGTTTTCCTGTAGGGATCAGGGGAACGCTTAGCATGAGTAACTTCTGGGAGCAGCCGGGTTTATGCTTCCTCAGCAGGTGAGTTACAGAAGGCTTGTACAGAGCCACCAAGCAAGGAGACTTACCAGTTATTTGGAAATTAGTCATCCCTGTTCTCCTTGTGGTTAGGCCCTTGAGAATCTGGCCCCTTCCTTGTTTCATAATGGGACCAATAAAGAGGAGATAGTGAAAACAGAACCTTGTTGACTAGGGAGAAGGCAGTGCTGGGGAAAGAACACGGGCCCATGGGGCAAGGCACATGTCTTTGTTCTTCTGCCCCAGGCAAGTCACTCACTTTCTCAGTGGGTAGGAGGGCCCTGCTTGGGCAATCAAAAGTGCCGTTGCACGATACATGAAATTAAAAGATGATTGGAAAACCTTCATGACCATGTGTAAGGCACTAATACACCAAGATAATGGTCATTGCTAAGTGTATTTCCTAATTAACTTAACTTTCCTTGCATTACATAATGTAAATGGGGCTTTTCCTTAAAAACATGCTCACGTTTGGGAAGCTTGAATCAACTCCAGACCAGAGGGGCACAGAAAAATGGTGATTGAGCTTCACACTCTATGTGTGATGATTGCCCGATGTTTCTTTGTCTTTTCTTCTTCATTCCTGTGATGCTTGTCTGGGACCCAGGGTCCCAATCCTTCCTCCCCTGCCTTTCCCTTTGTGAGACACCTCCCTGTGGAATCCCACCTAGGCTGCTCTCTCCTCTTATTCTTGGGATGCTTACCTTTCTCCTGTAATCTTTTGAAACCCAGTTTCATGGCCTATAAAATGGAACAGCCTTTACCCTCTTCAGAGGTTAACAGACAGGGTATGAAAGTGCCTGGTGTATTTTAGCTGCCTCTCCTTGCCTCTTAATTCTGTTCAAGATCTGCAGGTCAGTCTGTCTTTTATCTTAGAGATCGCAGCTATGATGCAAACTCATCAGTAAATCTTTTCATGAGAAATAGTTAACATTTTTTTAAAGATTTTATTTACTTATTTGACACAGAGAGAGAGAGATCACAAGCAGGCAGAGAGGCAGGCAGAGAGAGAGGAGGAAGCAGGCTCCCCGCCGAGCAGGGAGCCCGATGCGGGCCTCGATCCCAGGACCCTGAGATCATGACCTGAGCCGAAGGCAGAGGCATTAACCCACTGAGCCACCCAGGCGCCCAACAGTTAACATTTTAACAGTAATTTCCTGGTGACCACACTCCTTTGCTGAAACGGAAGGACTGTACAGTGATGGACCTTTGGGGCCTGTAGCAAACTTGTGAAGACTCCTTGCAGCAGAAGGAGGGCACCTTAGCCAGCAGTGGTGATTACCAATTTTGGCTTTGAGCACTACTTTGGGATTTCTAGAAAGAAAAGAACTCTGCCCAAAGCAGCTCTGTCATTACCGCAGGTCCTTGGCAGCGGGCCATCTATTGTTAAGGCCACTGAGTGTCTATACAGGCTTCCTTTCTCTAATCTGGGGTGGAGTGAAGGGGAAATGTGAGCTCCGCTGGTTCCCTGGGCTGACCCAAAAATGGCCTGAGGAACAACCAGGAGTGTGGAACCCAGCGTGGAGTCCTCTGGGATGGGGCTGTGGAACCAGGACAAGGCCAGGAAAGCACGGGCAAGAGATCATTTCCGGCCCCCAACACCACACTGGAGGCATTCAACTTGGCCCTTAGGGAGAAAAGTTAGAGACAAAGAGACGTGAGGATCTAGGACATTGTGAGTGCACTTGAGAGTTCTAACAAAAGTCTGCAGACAGTCACACTGGGAAGTGTGTTTTAAGAATTTCAAATGAGGTTTATTTTGTCCCCAAGCCCTTTGGTTACCATGGTTTGTTTGGGTTTTATCAGAGCTACTGAAAAATACATTTCTCTTGCTAAACACTGGTGAGCCAATGGCAGAATACCAGTCCTGAAGTGATGCTATGAAAGCATTCTTTTTCTGTGCTTTTGGAGGGACTTTGCATCAGCAATAAAAATGACAAGTGCTGTCATTACCAAGATGTTTTTGCTTAAAAGTTTTGGTCAGTACAGTTTGGGGATCATGCTAATTAAATGTGACAGTGAATCTTAGTGGCTTTTATAAAATGTTGGTATGTCCATTTCATCTACCACAGTATTCTTCAAACAGGCTTTCTCCAAATGGGCATATCGTCTTTCGACATAAGAAAAAAGTCAAGCAAGGAAAGTGACAAGCTCCCTTCACACCAAATAAGACTCTTTATCACTACCATCCCCTTTTTCTAACTTCCAGTATTGACAGCCATCATCCAAGAGGGGAGAATTGTCACTTTGACATATAAATTATACCTTGGCTCCTTTAAAGATGTTCTCTTGTTCTTTTGCCAACTTTGCATTGACCATTAAAAGTGAAAGCTCTTGGTTTCCATAGGTTTCACATTCCAACTCTAGATTAGAATCTGTGTGAGGTTATTGTAAATAACTCAGTAGATCTGAAAATTGAACATGCAATAGTTCAACTCCTTTTTCATTTTAGGCATTAGAATTCATCGTTGTACTTTCTTACCTCAAACTGACCACAGCATTGGAAGCAGCTAAATGAATTCACATTTAGAGGTCAATTATTTTTTAAAACATGCATAGCTGTGCTTTAATTTGTACTCTTAATGAAAGAGCAAAGGGTAAAGTGTATGGTCTCAATGAATTTTTTATGTTTGTGTTTTCCCTTAAATTCTCATTATTTCTTTGAAAACAACTCTGGTAGCTTAATATATTCCATTTTACTTTTTAAATTTTTTTCCATTGCATTCTATACTGAGTCAAGAGTTTAGATTTTAAAACCTTGTTTCTTCAAGTGTTTGTAAGACCTCACTCTTAGGAAAGCGTCTGGTTAGGTTTGTCAGTGGTGTTGTGTTTGGGTGGTATGAAGTGGTAGTGGTTTATCCTGGGCCCCAGTGACATCCTAAGGACTTGGAACCCCGAACTTTTTTTTTTTTCATCTATTTTGCTCAAGCCTGAGTGGTTTAAAATGGATATACTTATTTCATTATGGGATGCTCTCTGCTCATGTATCTTCTTCAGAAGAGTACATCATTTTAACACTCACCATGGTATTTGCTCATGGTATAATGTTTTTATATTTGGATCTGTTATAATATTTTTTATGTTCTAGCATTTCTTTTAAAATGGAAATTATCACAGTTATATATTGGTTTCAGAAACTTTAACAAACTATAACCATAAAGAACGTTATGGGATAGGGAGAATATTAAATTATTAGAGGGTCAGACAGTGCATACTATGACATCTTCATTTAATGGTGTCTAATTGGCCATTGAAGAGTGTAATGCAGTGGATGGGCTGGTTGATGTGGGCATAAGATGGAAGAAATCATTTGTCTAAACTCTGAGCTCGCCCCTTCCACTGACATGTCCAAAGGCTATACCAAAGATGGATGCCAAAAAAAGCGAATCAAAGATGATCATTATTTTTCTGGTACTTCATTAACTTTCCTACCATGGTGGAATGGGGAGTGAGTAACAAGAGAGTAACAAGGTGAGCTGAGGTGAGCCCACTGGGGCAGAGCTATAGTGGGACTCTCTTCTGACTCTGCATTTGACATCTGAAGAAGACAGTTAGCACCTTCTTTATCAAGTGTCTCTCAGTTGGGTTTGCCAAAGCTCTTCATGGCTCCTGTTTCCCATGATGTAAAGCATTTGTCAAGAAACACCATTGTTTTGTAGTCAATGAAATGGAAATATGTGTGTGTACTGGGGGAGGAAGGTGTTAGTGTCCATTTACTAAGATTGTCTATACTTTAGAGTCAATCTTTTCTAAGCAACCCCAAACATGTTTGGGTGGAGTCTTGAAAATGGTCGCTGTGATTATCACTGACAATTGTATCGTGCTGAGAACAAACACTAAAGTCTTGAGAACCACAGGCGTAAATAGCGATGGTCCAACTTTTGTGCCTGGCATTCAGTGCTGCAAATGACCTGGATAACATACTATCTAGCAATAAGTCATCACTTAGCCCTGCGTTTTCTCATTTCTTCAGCTTTACTTGTATCAGAAATCGAGTATTTCCTCTTCTCTACTTATCTAAATCCTGCTTCTCTGTCAAGGCCAGTCTCAAGTGGCTTATCTTCCATGAAGAATTCCCAGACTGCTTCAACTGTGTCAGTTCCCTTTTCCCCTGAGCTCATAAGCCTTATCCGTTATACCACGCTTCCTGCTCTCCATCAGCTACTCATCAGCTACCATTTGTACTTCTGTGTTGTCCTTCGGTGGTATTTAACTGGCGTCATTTTCATTCACTTCTCACATAGGTATGGGTCACCTCTTTAACCGAGACCTGGGGAGCCAGTGCCGGAGAAGCCTGTCTTGGGATTTTTGGTATTATTGGCCTTGATTAATCAGGTCCGACGTTTATGGCAGGGGTTATGAACCTTGTGTTGGTTAACTGATTATCAGACAGTTATCTGTGGGCAGTGAGTAGGTCTTGATATTCTTTTATTGCTCATTGGTTCTGCACTTTGCCGGGCACAGAGCTGGTTTGTACCTCAGGACAAGCAGATACATGGTGACCCAGTGGACCCACAGAAATACACACTCGTGCTTCTCATGCTCACCATTTAATGAACCATGTACCCTGCCCTACAGTAGGTACATCACACCTATTAGTTTAAGTAGTCCTCATGGTCATGGTGGGATTTTTTTAACTAAAAAACTAACTTTTTAAGCTTTTTTAGCTAGTTATTTACATTTTACAGATGGTGAAAAGGCTCAGGTTTGAATAACCCGCCCAAGGTCTCATGGTTAGTCAGGGTGGAACTTGGATTTGAACCGAGGTCCGAGCAGCCCTGGAGAGAGAGCTTTTATCACCACTTTCTACTCCACTGAACATCTATTGCATATAGGCCATGCTGCAGTTTTAGCTTCCAGTTCTCCACTCTTGCAACTAACTGATTAGCCATAGATTCTATGTTAACATCTTTCATGGGTGAGTCATGTTTTTAGACATTTTGAACTTTATAGTTAGCCACCTAGAATTGTCAAACATGGCCTCCATGGGAGTTGAGTTCTCATTAGTTGTAAGTGGAGAGGTGTTGGGAAGTTATAGTAAATGGCCAGAATATCACAGGAAAGAAATTCTGCCAATAGTAAGAGAAGGAAGGAAACACTTTCTTCTCCATCACTCCTACCACAGACACAATACACACACACATACACACGCATGAACACACATACACACACACACACCCCCCCTCATATCCATGGAAGCAAGAAGTAATTGAGTTTTATATTCAGTAAAATGCAGTTAGATTTTTCTTTACTCACTTTGAATGCTATGTTAACATTTACTGATACAATGAAGAAACAGCTTACATCTGTTGAGATAATTTCTGATTCAAATGTGGATTTCTTTATGTTATATTGTGATTGGACGGTTACTTTGTAGCTAAGGAGTTTACACATTAGCTAAGGATAGAAAAATATCTCAGCTCCTTCTGTTGGGTGTGCCAACTCTTTCAGCTGTTACAGAAAGGATGGAAGGAGGAATTGTTTAGAGATGACAGCATGGGGTGAATTCTGGCATCAGGTATCAGAGATGCTATTCTTGGTTGTGCTTCTGGATTGTTAATTTAAAGTGAGTGATTTTCCCTCAGTGTCTTCATCTGGGTAGTTAAGAAATGGTCTGTGATGATATTTTCTTAAGCAATATTTGGGTTTCCATGATCTCCTTTTGACATTCTCAAGTTAACACTGTCTTAAGATTTCAGACATCAGACGCACTTCTAAAGGCTTAATGGAGTGATTTGAGCTCTCAGAGAAGTCAAGCTTATTGTGTCTTCCTCATTTCTTTGTATTAGTCTGGGTTAAAGCAGTCGTTCTCAAATGTGTGTGCATCAGGACTCACCTGGGAGCAGGTAAGCATAGTGCTGTTTGGCCAACTGGAGAATGAATCTGTAAGGGAAAGTCTCAGGAGTCTGCATTTGCAGAGAACTCAGGAAACCACAAAGCACAGTAGTGACTAAAGACCTCTGGTTGCACCATTCACCAGCTCAAAAACAGTTCATTCAAAATTTGCTCATGATTGCTTCATCATAAGTGTAACAGATTTAATAAATAAAATACAGGATGGTCCGTTAAATTTGAATTCTTGATAAACAGGGACTTTTATTTTTTTTGCACACGTACGTCTTATGCTCTGTTTGTATTTTATTTTACCTGGCAACTTTTCATGCTGTAGAAATTCAAGGCTATCTTGCTTCTTTCACAACTGTCAATACTGAGAGGTCGGAAAGGATCCTGATACAAAAAGAGGCGCGTGGAGGCTTTGCTACTGCCTGTTAACTTGTATCTTGATCCTTTTGAGGACGATTATATTAGAAAGAAATTTGAAGATGCCTTTTTTATCTTTTATTCATTTTCCTGCCTTTATGCTGCATTTTGCCAGTGTTGCACTCACTTTTATTTCTTAAATGAATTGAGGGGTTTTTAGAGTGCAAAGGAATTTAGCCGCATGGCTCCTATTAAGACAGCACTTCATGTGGAGCTATGTTCTAAGGCCTCTCATGTGGGTACAACCACCTTCTCCTAAATTACAGAGCTCTATTTTGATGTGAGGCTTATGAGGAACCGAAGACCGCCCTGTTGACCAATTTGTTGTCTTCCCAAATAGTCATTCTTCCAAATGGAGTATTTTCCACCGTCATTGAATTGCATCTCTTTACTCTCCTTTGGAAAAAATTTACCCAGGTCATAACTGGGTACAGCAGTCAACAGAGGCATTGGCCATCGTTCAAAAGGAGACCAGGTCATTGCCAGCACCACTAAGATTCATTTCCACTGAAATTGATCTCTGGGTACTGCCCACCTGATTATAGACTGACTCAGCAGGAAAGGCCTGTAGTCATTGGGTAAGCAAATATTTCCCCTTTGGCTTTTATTTTAAAAAGTTCTCAGACATGATTTTCTATGCATTTAGTGGGTGCACTTGTCTTGTGAATATGGCAGATACTAGCCCAGAGCCTATAACAGGTGGTTGTAATTGCGAAGGAAAGAGTTCAGCTGGCTGGACCCAACCTTATCATCACCCTTAAGGTTGTTAATTCCCAACCTTTGCCATCTCACTGAGATCTCAAAACCTGGACCCAGATCATCCCACGCGGTCCTTGGGTGTGAAACAGCCCCAATGTTACACTGCAGGTAAATATTGAATGCATATGTCTGATAACTTCTGGGTGCCTTGGAGTGGAGTTTGGGTGGGTGGAGCAAGGGACTTTGTGACTTACAACCCCATTTCTCATTTTCTGGATCTGATGACAAATTGATTAAAGTCTTACATAAATATTTCTTCAAACTCAAACAATATCTACTAGTGCCTCCGTCTCCTCTTCAAAACATTGTTTTAGAATGGATTAAGGGCTTCTGCAGCCCAAGGAAGAAAAGATGGGTGTCCCCAGATTGACTCACCATTTTGGGGTGCAAGTTAGGTTGGAACTAAGGAAATGAGATAGTTCTCTGTTTTGGGACAGGCATGTGGGCTTCCCCAGTAGGAATCCCATGCAAAGGTCAGCTAACTGGATTATGGGAGAGGAACAGTTTGGATTCCTGAGACCCCCAACCATCATTGCTTACAGCAAGTATGGAAACCCCTGCCTCAGACTGTCCTTCTCCCGCCTTTCCCCACAGCAAAGACTGTTGCAGGAGAAGAACTGTTGGAGGAGCCAATCACACAGCAATGCCCAGCTGCAGTGCAGTCAGTGTGTGCACAAGGAAGACAGAATGGGGCCTTTTTTTCACCTCAGCCAGCTTCCAGCCCTACTTCCACTGCTCAGTGCCTTCATTTCCTAGTGTCAGATTGTTCATCTGTAAAGAGGTGATACTACTACTTACTTGGCTGGACTATCCAAAAGATTAGAGCAAATCATATACATCAAGTGCTTAGCACGATGTCTGGGAGACACTTAGCTTTTAAGGAGTTCAGTAAACCTTAATTCCCTCTTGCCCGTAAAACTCCATTTGTGAGGGTATATTCTAGCATTGGAAAGAACGCTTATTATGCTAACTCTTTAAGAGATCATGTATGACTTTGTTTATTTATCGTCTGCACTTTCTCTGATTACTGATCTACCATTGAGTTCACCGGTGACCAGCCTTGGGCTAAAATGGTCTTCCTTTCCGTACAGTTTGTGCTGTTCCTGGGAATTCTGGCCGTCAGAGGCAGCCTCAGAAACTCACGATCAAAAACCGTACTTTTTTGGGTTTCTTTCAGATTCACTGCTATTTTAATTATATGTGTTTTCTTATTTTCCTTTCAGGCCAAGAGCTATGTATTTTCATCACCATGGTTATCTTCTGATGTTTTAAAGTATTTGGCTGTTTTCCTCTATTTGAGCTTAGAGGCAGCGATGCTGTACTTTGAAAAGTATTTACTGTCTCCAAAGAGTAGACAGACTGACTTACATTTATAAAGTGCAAAAACATTATCATTGTTTTGTGTTTGGTGCTTGCAAACTCAGAACTTTACATGTTGTTAAGAGCTTTCAACACCTTCTTTTCCTCCTTTGAAAAATAATCAGCATTTTGCCTCTAGCATTCTTGTAAGGAAAGCCAAAGATTGTGTTTTCCAATTTCTGAGAATCTGATCCCTAAAGCAATGGCAGTACAAACTGCTTATACCTTTTGGGGGTAAGTCAACAATCCATTTGTCTTTTTGGTTACGAAGCTCATTCAGATTTACAGCTTTCCGTATGAAAACCAATTGCTTGCTTGGTGCTGGTTATATTCTTTTGCATCGGAGGAAGAGCCTGCCTTCCTGAACACACCTCGAAGGCATTCCAGATCCCCAAGAGCACCGATGCACTGGGCTCAGAAGGCAGCAAACGTTCTGATGGCCAACCCAAATCCTTGACCTGAAAGTCACAAAATGAGCACATGGTTCATATTTCTGCTCAGAAAAAGTGAAAGGCCAGCTCTGCCCCTGATCTTAAATACTGTTGCTCCTCTAAATATAGCTCAGGACACTTGTCAGCGAAGTGTGACGCTCTTGTTAAAAACAAAATGGAAATTCAAATCTCACCATAAATGAGGAGCGGTTTGTAACGCATTGCCACTTGCATTTTTCATTGTGGGTTGGCACATCGGAGGCCCGTGGGATTCCGTTGTGGGTGACCCCATTTAAATAATTATTCGAAGGCTATCAGCTCATAATTCTGACGTCTCCATTTGCTGTCGGAGTAGAAAACGACAAAGCTGAATCGATTCTTTAAGATGTATTTTTTATTTTGTCTGTGTATGTAAATGTGGGGGAGAGGAAGTGAAAGGACTCCTTTTAAATGACGTACGAATCCATTTTCTCCTGCAGTGCTCTTCCTAAACTGCTGTTGACACTCAGGAGGGGTGAGTGCATCACGAAGAGGAGAATTCTAGTCGCAAGGCCACTGTCGCTGTCCTTACAAAGGAGGCGCACGGATTTTTATTAATTCCCCGCATCCGTGCTCCCCTTCGATATTCTGCTTTCTAGGCAGTAAGCCCTTTATTAGTCAGCTTATTAGCCTCCGAGGACCGGGCCCTGCCTTCAATATGTGTGTTCTACTTCCTCTACTGTCGATAGGGCTTGAGTGAGAAGGTCAAGGACAGACTTGCTAATGGCAGTCGCTGCCTTTGGAAAGGGCTTGTCAAGCTCTGAGTTGAGGAGGGAAGAGTCAGATATGTTCGTTATTGCCTGGGGTGCTGCCTTTTCTGTTCTCACCATGCACAAAAGCATGCCCAGTCCTTTTTCTTTCTTTCTTTTTTTTAATTCATTGACACCTTCCCCACCCCCGCCCCCACTTCTGTGTGTAACCCTTCAGAAAGCTGCTGACCATTCCCTGGCAGCAGCTTTTGTGACTTGTGCCGGCCCCCAAATCACAGGCGCGCTTTGTTAACTAGGCAGTGTAAAAGCATATGGCAAACATTATTATCAGATGAGAACATCTTTATAAGTCTATGACCATTTTGAATAATAACGGCAGCAGTAACAGTGATCACTGACGGATGATAAACCCAGACCGGGGATGGCTAAGTGGCTGTCTCTGAGAAGTCACCTTGTAAATCAGAGGCAGAGCGGCAGGAAGGATGCGTTGGCCGGACTTGCAGGCAGAGCCTCCTGCCCCTGACACCGGCAGGAAAAATAGATGCCACCGCAGAGGAGGGCAGATGCGGATCGGGTTATGTAATAAGCCCTTTGAAGGAACTGCTTGGTTATTGCACATGTTTACTCTATGCAGCTCAGTGGAGGAGCATTCTCTTACAAAAAAAGAGTATGGCTTCAAAGTGCAGACACGCACAGAGTCACAGAAGGAATGCTCAGGGGTCACACAGGGATGCTTTACCGCAGGGTAAAATGCTCCTGTCTGGTCGTGGTCACAGGGGTAAGTCGAGTCTCATTGAAATCCCGACGGCTGGCCTGCTCCTTAAACCCAGACCAGCACTCAAAAACCTGCAGGCGTCCTCTCAACCTTGGAAATACCTTTGCAGCAGCAACACATTCCTCCCCGTGGAAACCCTGTATCTTCTGATCCTCCCGGCAGCCCTGGTAGAAATCAGCTTTTGGAAAACACTTTGAATTCTTTTTTTTTGAGATGACTGACATCTGCAGGGAGTCTCCACTCCTCTTGCACTCTCCCCTAAGCATGAAGTCCTTCTTCCAGCTGGCCTCATGCTCCCCTTCCTCCCGGAGCTGTCTTTGAAGTTCAGAGGCCGGGGGGCGGGTGTGGGGGGCCAGCGGGGAGGAGTGGGAGCCAGCTGAAATTCATGCTGCTCCGTGGATTACAGGTTTCTCCTCTCTCTCACTTTTTAAATATATATATTCACTTTTATTTTGAAATGTATGCCTTCTCTTGGCTAAAGTAAGAGAGAGGTGGTCTGGTTTTAAAGAACACCCCCAGAGCCATCCTGTTTATGCATAGTTGACTCTGACAAGCAGCTGCCACCAGAGTCATCACTGCCAGGATTTGGAAATTGGACATAGACCCCTTTTCCTTAAGCGTAGGTTACTTGGCAGGGCGGTGGACGAGGGCTGGGAGGTGTCAGAAAATTTAAAATTTATAAATGCATCCTGCTGCTCTCTCTCCCCTAATATCTCATTTTCCAGCTCCCCAGAGAAAATTACTTTACCTCTCAGAGCCTCAGTTTTCCTTATCTGTAAAATGGAAATCAAACTCTTAGCTCAAAGGGTTGTTTTGAAGACTAAAGGACACAGTCTTTTAAAGTCCTTTAAGTAGTTTCTGGTTTATTTTCACAGCGGAAGAACCTGAATCCTTTGTCATTATCGGAACCATGTTTAGAGTGCGGCATATTTTTACTGGAAGTGTATCGGTAGGGCGAGAATTGACAGGGTCGTTCTTAAAAAGCACCATCACTGGAATAATGATGAATACCCTTGTGACTCCATACGCCAGTAGTCCGGACGAGGAGGGGATGGTCATCCAATGCCCAGGCTATTGGAATTTCCTAAAATAAGTGTTTCTCAAAAGGGGGCGCCTGGGTCATTTGTAGATTTGTCCTTGAACGCTCAGCAGGCTGGTTTGAGTCGTCTCAATTTTGTCACTCAGATTTGCATCTTGTCTTTCTTTCTGTTTTTAGTTGTTTGGATTTCTCCCAAAGTATTTGTGGCTAAAATTCCTTTTGGACTCTGAGGCTGCCTTTTTTACATAAGCCTTGGATTGGAATCAATAGAATGTCAAGATGCCAGGCACATTCAGCCTAATAGCAGGTGGGTGTCTGCTGGACAGTGCGCCTGATTTGCCTGACAGTAGCAAATTTAGGCCAGAATTAATGAGTCAGAGAAGGTGCTGTTGGTGTTGCAGGATTTTTGCAGAGTTTTCACAAGTACTTTTGTTTTCTCCTTCTAACGGGATCGTGTTTGCTCAGGACATTTGAGTCCGCGTCTATGCCCGCGCGTGTGTGTGCTGTATGTGTATATGTTTACTGTGACATGGAGCTGATTTATGCTTGGGAAATAACCTTAACACACACACCTAAAAAATCGGGTTCATAAACCTCAATAGCGTTGAGTTTAACTTAACAGTTTGTCTTGGACTGTTTACTGTTCAAGGAGAAGAAAACACTCAAATGCTGAGTGAACCCCTGAGGTTTTTGTTGACACTTACTAGGACACTTTCCTGTTGTATGAAGAACAATGTCAGACAACAGCAGGTCCGCACAAGGGAGGTCCCCTGGGTGAAGGGAAGGGAGTTACAGCCAGGGACTACTGTGTTTCAGTCTCCCTTCTCCATGTGAAACATTGAGAAAACTGCCTGCTTTTTGACTTTTCTTTCCCTCTGGGTCTTTACTTATGTATCCGGGAGTCAGAAAAGACTGAATATGGAAATGCAAGTTGGGTAGCTGGTGTACCTCCTAGCTACTCCCTCAGTGGTGGCTTTCTAGCTCCTTTGTGAAGAGAGAAGAACACAGCGACGGTTCTCGTTTCTTCCCTGCTTATATTTTAGTTGGTCTTTTTGTGGTTTTTACCCTGGGTCTTGCAACAGGCTTTCTCTGTTTCAGCTTTGGGTTTCGAATAGAAGCTCAACTCTGGAACCTTTGCTTTCTAATCCTTGACCAGGAATGCCCTTTAAATTCCTGTGACCTCCCCCAGCAGGATGATATTAAACATCCTGATCTAGATTTGGGCAGAGGATGAATAAAATGGAAATGAGGCTTATGCAAATGAGCTTCCCATTTGTTTGGAGATGGTCTGGGGCAGCCGAGGGCCTGGAGTATTCCAGGATTCTAAAATAGAGCAAGCGGTGCTCTGAATGACAAGCCTGCGGCTTCACATGGCTCATTGCAGGATGCCACTTAGCCCAGAGAAGACGGGCATCTATATTTAGTGGTCAAAGAAAGGAAAACAATAGCCACGGAGTCCCAGTTTAAACAGTTTAGAAAATTCTACCACATCTCCACTTCTCGGAACAAATTGATGGTTGTTCCCTTCCTTTGGTTCAGAGCCCTCATCCTCATGGACATTCATAGTGATGAGCAGTGATGTTAGCACTGGAGATTGATCCAGGATGAAGACTTCCATTTTCCTCTGGGAATACAAGGTTAAATTCTCCCTTTGCAATGGTGATCAAGTTTGTTTTATGGCATCAATTATTTTAAAATTTATAGGACTCGATTTCAATAATATAATGATTAATTTTTATTCAGGACAAAAAAGTGTGCGTATTTATGGGAATCATGAAGATGGTGCCCATAGTTCCTGTGCCACATTTCCCTGGAATGGAAACAAAGATCCAGTATTTGGGGTCATTTTGGAGGGTTATTTCTTCATATTATGCCATCCACAATTAGGACGTGTGACAAAAATGATTCCGTCATTTCATTTCAACTTGGGTTGTAGCCTTTGAAGGGATGAAGGCTTGGCTGTGGAGGACAGATGTCCCTGTGAGCCTGCATGCAATCTGGGATTAATTTGTGTCTCACTACAGGAAGGGGCATGGTTTTCTTTTTGCAGAGTTCCTAATTTACCCTGGCTGGTTTTGTTTTTGTTTCTGTTTTTGTTTTCTTGAAGGGTCGGTAAATGGCGAGTATTGTCAGTTCCATCTATCAATGGAAAGAACACAGGCTTTGGAGGAAAAACTAATTTTAAATACTTATTTGACCATTATTTTTCTGAAAATACATAAGATGTCCTTCTGAGAGGCACCTGGGTGGTGCAGTTGGTTAAGCGTCTGCCTTGGGCTCAGGTCATGATCTCCGGGTCCTAGGATCGAGTCCTACATCGGGCTTCCTGCTCTGGGAGATGTGCTTCTCTCTCTCCCTTTGCCCCTCACCCTGGCTTATGCTCTTTCTCTTTCACAAATGAATGAAATCTTAAAAAAAAAAAAAGTCCTTCTGGAATACTCTGAGGAAGTTTAAATGAGAGGATATTCATAGGGAAGAGCACCTCTAACAATGGAAGATATTTACTTACTAACAGCGACCACCCCATACCCTGTGTGATACACCAGCTAAAGTTACACCCAGGTGCTGTTCTTAGATGTCAGGCTGGTGATAAGGCAAAATGAATGGAGTTTTGATATCCTTCTATTCAATAGCTAGATGAGTGTTTGTTAAATGTGATATGTCCTTACAATTATATGATGTGTGTGTATGTGCCTGTGTGAGAGAGAGAGATGGGGGTGTAATGGTTTGTTCTGAGTTAGGAGCCTCTATGAAAGTGATAGAAAGCTTGAGTTGAGGAAACGAAGAACAAAGTAGAAATGATTTGCTCAATTATTCTTGGAAATCTTTTTCAGCCCCACTCATTGATTTTCATTTGTACTCAGTTTTTGTTTGAGATAGTAGAGCAGAGTGGTTAAGAAGTCTAGAATTAGGCCAATCTGGGTTGAAATTTTGGCATTTCTTAGTATTTATCTTGAGTCATGACTTATCCACTGTGGGCTCAGTTTCCTCATTGGTATAATGGGAATAGCTAGAGAACCGACTCCGTAATGCTTTTGCACGGATTAAATAAAGACATCTGAAGTGAGGCGTCTGGCACATAGTTCAGCACCCAATAAATAAAGCATAGTTACTGTTGCTGTACTCATTACTGTGATGGGTATGATGGGGATAATATTCTGATCGTATGCAGTCATTGTGAGGATTACATGAGATATTCATGCATTGATTTGTCCTGCAAAGAAAGTATTCGGTAAAGTCTAGCCATTTTTATTATTAACTCAGGATGAAAGCACCTAATTTCGAGAGACGCTAAGTAGTGTCTGTGGAAAAGAACACCGTTTTAAAGGGTTTTGTGTATATTAGATATATTTTAATTGTTTAATTTCTTTCTACAAGATTCTGTATAATTTTTTCAGAATAAAAATTATATATTGTTCCACTGCACAGTTTTGGAGGTTAAAGCTAAGCTTGCTGCACACTACCCTCCCATGACTTATCGAAAATAGCAACCCATCCGAAAGAAAAGAACTCACAGAAAATTCCATGTGAGGAGTGAGATTGTCCTTCTGAAGGGTTAGGGCTCTAGCACCTGTATGCAGAAAACCATTGAAAGGTAATCTCCACAAGATGCTGAAAATTCCTCGGTGGCGGTGGGGAGATGGACCCCGAAAGTGAAACCGCTTCTCCCGATATTTCCAAAAATAAATACTTGAGGGACATTTGTTTGTGTGTGATAAATTAATTTTTTATTCATGTAATGTTTATACTAGGCTGTAATACTTAAAGAAGCAGAGGTAATGAGAAAAAATAGATGAGGTCCAGGTATTTTGTTAAATTGAAAACTAAGGAAACACTTTTAACCCTTTCAGAATCCTTGCTATTGGTGAGCTGAATGGGCAGATTTCCCAAATAGTAGCAATCAAGGAATGAATTCGTTGAGGGACTGATGGGCACTCTTTTCCATGAACAGAATTCAAAATGTGGGTTAAAGCCATGAATTTTGGGAGCAGAGCACTCCCACTTTGGCAGCAGTTGCTGGAAGCTCCAGATAGACCCAGAAGAAGGCGGCGGATGCCGTTGGGAGAAGCTCCAAGTCCATCCTCATCCAGGACGAAGTCAAGATCACACTCCAGGTCGCCTTACAGGGTATTTCTTCAAGGCGTCATGTGCAAAGAAGAAACTGTCACTTCCTTTATATAACATGAGCACTGCCCATTGGTTGCAGAGATCTGGAGAGAGCAAAAGCTGGAACCACTTGACAAACCAAGGACAGACGGAAAAGGAAGTGGGCCTTTCTTAAGCTAATCAGAATCTGAGGATAGACAGATGGATGTTTTAAGAATAGGCAGTGATTGGAGCTAGTTTTTTTTGGCATTGATTGGCTCCTGCAGGACACTGGACCGTCTTCATCCCTGCACTAGGATTGATTTATCCCTCCGAGAATAAGTCTCCCCCATTCCCTGGAACCTGTGAGCTTCCAATCTGGGGAAGCCTCCACAATTAAATTGCTCTCTTGTCTTAACATCTCTGTTTGAGCACTGGGGAGCTCGGGCTCCTTAGCTACCTGCCTTACAAGATGCAAGAGTTGATTAGTCTTTGCACAGAACTAGGAAATGTCTTTTATGAGTGGGGCACACATACTAGGCCGTACAGTATTGACTGGGGCCATTCGCTTATTTCCCTGTTTAAATAATCAGCAGAAGCAATTACCTGGAAAAGAAATGCTGGAAGGTATAAATGAGAAAAATGTGGGGTCCGTGAAAGACCATTTTTAGTGGTGTCTTCATTCTGGATTTGCTTAAAGCAGTTGACATTGATTGTCCAGATTGGGTGACTGGACACGGTCGGACTTGGAGGATCTTCCTTTGCCATTTCTGCGGCGCCTTCTTCCCTTCCTGTCCTTTGGGACATGACAATATGCCCTCCAGAGCCACAGAGGACAGACATTCTCCTCCGGGCTCCCGTGGCCGCTTCTCTGCTCACACAGCAAGCCCGCCGGGTTCAGCAGAGAATCGGTCACTGTGCAGGAGCCGGCTGCAGATGCCCGCTCACACAGGCTCCTAAGTGGCGCTGAAAGCTGCTTTATGAACCTTGCAGAGTCGGTGTGCATGTCTGCAGCTGCACGTCTGTGAGAAGACTGGTGTGTTCGGGCATCGCTGGCCCTACCTTCGTCAGGCCCTCTGTGTGGGAGCTATGTGAGGCTTTTGTGCCTCCTGTTACTTTTCATTGCAAATGGGGCATCATCCAAAAAAGCATGGACAGGGTGGACTGGAAGTGGGGGGAGCATGGGAGAGACAATGAATAAAGCTAGAAGAGGACTGAGGAAAGGCAAGAGACAAGTGAGGGCTTCTGTGGCGGGGTAAAAGAATATTTAACTTCGAGCCAGGAAATGCGGTTGGCCTTCTGGCGCTGCCGTGGACTGGCCCTGTGACCTTGAACCCTGGTTTCCTTATTTATTTGTAAGATGGGGGTCTGAATAGCTACCTGCAAGGTGCAGGTGAGATGAAGGGAGATACAGTCCCTGTGGAGTCATCTGTCATCAACGCTCAGTAAGTGTCTCCCGTCCCCAGCCTTCCGAAGCCATCTCCCCGCAGCTCTGACGGAGTTCAGTATCTCCCCTCTGGGTTGAAAGAGCAACACTGCTTGTTCAAATGTTTTGTTTCTCTTACTAATCTTTTTCGGATTTGGTTCATCCCAGACTATCATTTTTCAGGACAGTATTTGTATGATCGGTGTGCTGGTCCTGCCCTCCCCACTCAAAGGGGGCTCAGTAGTGTTTGGTTCTAATAGAAATACTAGAATTTGCCTTGTTTCAAAAACCACGAAATTTATTTCTGATCACAGATATGACAAATTTATTTGCAGATACATAAGTAAATCCAAAGCGAAAGAGGAAAATAGCCAACAGTTGTAATCTCAGTACAGAGAATCAGTGTGTGTGTATGTGTGTGTGTGTGTGCACGTGCGGGCACATTATATATGCAGGAGGGTATACATGGTGGGTATTTTATTAGGTGCTATTACTTAATGTGTTATTTGGAGCTCTCGAGACTACAAAATAAAGTTGGTTGAGATTAAGGATGGATGAATTTTATTTTCTTCGTATTTAGATATATCTAAATCATCAGAGGTTTGACAATGCCATCTGGTCCTGGAAGCTGTGACAAGGTTTAGCTGAAGAGCTGGGAAACCAAGGATGGGCAGTTGCATTTTCTTTTCTTTTCTTCCCTTAACTTTATTGAGGAATAATTGACAAATACAATTGTGTGTACATTTTCCTTTCTTAATGTTCTTTAGGAATATCATTGCTTTAGCTTTGCTGCTAGTCAGCAATAATGACAGCAAATACCTTTGTATCATTTACCTCTTTGGCATTGGTTCTACTTGTCACACACACATTTATATCATACATATATACATACGTGTATGTTTTGTACATACACACATACATATGATTTATATATAATTCTTTTTATAGAAGAGGTAAGTGAGGCACAGAGAGGTTAAGTTACCTGCCCACAAGTCACACAGCCAGTGAACAGTGGAACCAGGCTTCAGTCACAGGGTGGCTGTGCAACTTGACATTTTATCAAATCCACTGGCCTCATTGACGATGCTGGTGTCAAAAAGAATGCTCAATGAATGGGCATAAAGTTTCTATTTTACAGGATGAATAAGTTCTAGAGATCTGCTGTATAACTTTTGCCAATAGTTAATAATAGAGTATAATACACTTAAAATTTTGTTGAGAGATCTTATTCATTGTTCTTATCACAATAAAATGATTTTTTTAAAGAAAAGAAACAATGCCCCAAATTGGTGTTTCATAATCCTGATAAAACTCACCTCTACTTACGTGCCAATTCTTCCACAGTTTAGGAATTGAAAATATGTTTTGTTTATTTATTTCAAAGTAAAAGGTAGAAGATAAAATGGGGTCTTTGTTTAATTTTTTTTTTTTTTTAAAGAGTCGAAGTTAGAATACCGGTCAGGCAAATTCTCCTGGGTATGGTAGACTTGGAATCAATTTAGTAATGATCCTGTCATTTGTACGATGGGGCCATGGTATTTCTCAAAGTCAGAAGGAAGAAGTTCACATCCAAAAGGTCAGCACAGGAAGGTAAGCTGGTTCTCATAGAACTGAGGTGAATCAAAGTAATTCCCAGGTAGTGTGTAAATGTTAACGATAGCAGAGGGTTTTTTTTTTTCTTTTTCTTTCTTTCTTTCTTTCTTTTTTTTTTTTGGAGTTGGCTTTCCTTTATTTTTTATTTTTTTAAAGATTTTATTTATTTATTTGACAGAGAGAGAGATTACAAGTAGGCAGAGAGGCAGGCAGAGAGAGAGGAGGAAGCAGGCTCCCTGCTGAGCAGAGAGCTTGATGTGGGACTCGATCCCAGGACTCTGAGATCATGACCTGAGCTGAAGGCAGAGGCTTTAACCCACTGAACCACCCAGGCGCCCCATGGCTCTCCTTTATAAATCAGTACTCTCCAGTTTAGCTGTAGGGGAATCTCACTCTTTTATATAACCAATATCTTATGTCATATTTGGCCTTTGATTACATCTTAGGCAAGGTGTTATCATTTCCACATTAACCATTAAATGAGGAAGCTCAGTTTTATACTGTTTTCAAAATGATATTAAAAAAACACATTTACATTCTTCCAGCGTTTCAGAAAATGGGCAGAAGTAGATGTTAAGATTGAAACCGCTTTGTCATCCAGTTTGTTGATGGCTAAGGAATGAAAGAAAAAAAAAAAAAGAGTTCATCTCGGTCACTCTAATTGACCCCGACAGCAGACACCAGTGTGCCAACAGCTCCAAAGAATTCCTGTGGAAGAGCTACTTCTGCTGTCCGAGATTTTCCTGATTTGTTTTGTTTGCTCATTTGATGTATAATCTTGTGGTTTCTGGCCCCCTTCACCATCTAAAGCAGAAAAACATATTGGATTCTTAGGTCATTTTAATTGGAACTTGCTCTTCAAGTCCTATTTCAACAAATTAAAGGGCTTGACTGGAATTTTTTTTTTTTTAAGTGAACACTTTGCTGCTCCTCAAACCCTCGCACAGGGTCAGCAGACAAATGCAAACTCTTTAGATGTGGTCACAGTTGACAGTTCAAAAGAACAAAATCAAAACACTTTAAGACCTGAAATAAAAACTCACCATTGGAAGAAGCGCTCATATTTCAAAGATGATACTAAAGTGATAATAATTCTTAATATCCCCTTTTAACATAAATTTTTCCTGATTAAACACTACCCATGAGGCCATATTGTCTTCATCATCCTTTTAGTGAGCTCTTTGGGATCCTTGAGGGGTGAATGATGAGGAAACGTTCTAGGGAACTGCTTTCATGTTAGCTTCCATTTTGTTTTTGGTGATGGGATTAGATTAAAATAATTCTGGAACGAAACAAATTTGACAATTTGAGTACTGAATTTTATTTCGTAGTACTATTACAACTTGAAATGAGTGATTCCTCTTGTGGCCTCTTAGGTTTTCTGCCTTCATGCATTGTTAAATGAAGGACACAGCACTGTTATTAATACAAATTAATAGAAAAATACTTCCAATCCAACCAGCCTTCCAGGAATTGGATGAAGTGCTTTGTTCGGATGATGTCTTACCACATCTTCACCCACCTTTCAAGATAAGTTTATGTGGAGCAGGAGACCTGGACGTCTAGAAGGTCACTGTCTTGTTCAATGTCCTATGACTTGTTCTGGGTTTCTTCACAGCAGTTCAATCGACAGTTTGAACTGAAGAGCTCTTTGTTGTGAGGTCTGGTGCTGCTTCCTGCAGGAGATTGAGCAGCATCCATGGACCATACCTACCAAATGCCAGTAGTGCTTCCAGTCACTACTGTTGAAAATGTCTCAATATTACCAGATATCCTCCATGGGAGGAGGGCAAAATGGCCGCTGTTGAGAACCGCTGCACTGGTTATGTGGCAGAGCTTGGAAATGTCTTCTGCTCATCCCCTTCCTCTTAGCTTCCCTCGTTGTATTGTTTCTCTGGGTTCATATAGCACATAGCTCGTCTTGCCTCTTTCTCTCCCCTGCCCTTTCTTTTTTTCTGAACTTAGAGGTTTGGCCCTTAGTAAGTGGTTACTACGTCTGCTTGTTCATCTCAATGATGGGTTAAGTGCAGTGATAAGACACCTTCCTACCCTTTTTGTGGGTGTAATCAGTTAAAAAGGGGGTAGGGTCTGCAGTCCCGAGGAGCAGCACATGAAGGGGAGCATGCATGAAGAAACATACAGCGAGCGTTTTACCAATTGCTCACCTCACTTGCCTTGCTTGGAATGTGTTTGGGTTAGTTAGGTACTAGTCGTGTTCACGGAGTAGACTTCTAATCCCTGTTTCCTATGAATTGATGAGTGGCCTTGAGCAAGTCACTGAGTCTTCCGTGTTTCCTCCTTATTTGTTGTTTTGACAAAATGAGAACCATCCTTCTATCATAATGCCTCTTACCTTCGACTTTGGAGAGTGGTGCAATGTTAACTGCAAAACACTTTGAAAAGAATTCTGAGACATCCAATTCATTGAAAACTAAATGTAATTTTTGAAAGACAAGTCACTTTTCAGTGGAATTGATTTTCAAGATGAAATGGTCCAATTGTCCGCCATCAGTATATAAAGTTGAAGAAAGCCAGGAGGGAGCGACTCAAGGCTCTCCCAATATCCTCAGCTTGGTTTCAGTTTTCTCAGCATTAGACACTTTTTCAGGCTTTATAGTCACTGAGGATTTGGCCAAATATCATTTTGAAAAAAAGTGGAATGAAAGCACACATCAGTGGTGTCTTGATGTTGGTGTCATCTGTTCATTTCACAGAAGCTGAGGACATATCTTGCCCTCTTGCAGTGTAAGTGTGTTTGAAGTGCATTGTCCTGTGGGAATTCATGATCCACAGAAAGTCTGCTGTGAAAAAGAATCTGAACTCAGATTCTGAAGATGCACAGGCAGGGGAAGGACCACAGCCCTGCCTGTGGCTTGGTAGGTTATGGAGCAGGTTCTCATTACACTTGAAAGGTAACCTAGGTGAATGCTTAGGTGATCAGAAATGCCATCACCTTCAGCCTGCAAAATAGCCATTGAATTGTTCTTGTCAATTAGCTTATAAAATAGCTGAGAATAAAACACATCTTTATGTATCTAGGTTAGTAAGCGACTAAATGGTTCTTCTTAATTGCTTTTGATTTATTGAATGGCAGGTGTACATGAGTACATAATTTATAAATGAGATTCAGTTTTTCCACTAAATATATAGCATTTTTATTGCTTAATAAATATTTCTTGAGCTAAGCCCTGACTCTTATGGATGTAAGGAGTAAAGGGGCATTATGTTTACATAGAATGCTATATAAATTTAATATATGTTTATCTTGTTGTTTTAAACACGTATAACAGTCAAGAAATGAATGACTCACTCCACTAAATTGAAATAACAAAGTAAATTACAAATTGATTTTTTAAGTGTCAAATTAAATATTTGTCTACATAGTAGCTGATTTCACCCTGCCTGAAATGGGTCATTAAAATAGATGGGACAGGAAGAAAACAAAATCTTTTATAAGATTTTTTTAAGAGAAAACACGTGATAGGATAAAGATGGCTTTCTTATTTCTTAATGTTAATCAATATACCCTGGGACGATGGAAGAGAAAATAGAAAAAGGAAATGACTCTAGAGAAGGAAGGAGGCAGCCCCTCCTTTGTTCTGCCTTTTACATCATCCCAGGGGCCACATCCCCGCTTTCTCTCCCCGTCCGATAGCAGTTAGGCTGCAAATTGTGGGACACACAGCATATAGTGATCTCCACCCTTCCTTCCTTCCTTTAAAGCAGGTAAGACGAATTGGCACACCCTTTCCGCTTTGGTGATAAAAGTGCATCCACTCAGAATAAATGGGGTCTGGTATGTGCAAGGACGTATTGGCATGACTCGCTCAGTCAAAAACTAACCACATGAGTTCTGCACCTGTTCGCGCAGGACACCACGCAGAGTGTCCTGGGAGATCTAGACGTGGAGAACATGCTGCTTAGCCAGTTCCACGAGCTCAGGGCTTTCTTTGCAGTCAATCCACAGTATTTTAAAATTACATACATATTTCGCATAATATTTTCATGTCAGTGGATGGGAAATACACAAAATATGTCATCAGCTACTATATATACTACAGGTCAATTGACATCTGGGTATGGGTAACATTTTCTTTTCCTGTACAGTTGCCACTCACTTAAACTAGGATTTGTTAAGAGCATTGATCTTAACTTCAGAAGAAAGGAGGAAAACATGATTTGATTAGATGTCTATATAAAAAATCTAGATTAATTTTTCATTTATTTGAGCATAGGTTTCAAATGTTTAATGAGTTTTTAGACTTTTCTCGAAACTTCTGAGTTTGTTTTTTGGTTTTTTTGTTTGTTTGTTTGTTTGTTTTGTGTGGTGCCCGTGTGGCTCAACTCTGTGTTGCTTTTGAAATTCCATGAAGCTAACAGCTGCCTCTTCTTCGTGATATTCACACTCTGTTTCTGCACCTCATCTCCTGGCTGCATGACCAATAGGTTAATTTAAGGTTTACCAAACCGTTCATAAGATTTTTTTTTTTGATACAATTGGAACCCTATTGATTTGATAAGGTTGAAACATGTTGAGTCAAAAACAGTAGGTGCCATCAGAATTTCAAATATGTCATGTACTTTCTAAGGATTGGAAATATTGAAAGGATACTGTTGAATATTTATAAGTCTACCTAGAAACTAATTAATAATGTTTTATAGATTTTGGGCTCTTTATACCATTGCTTACCTTTAGCTATTTCTTTTGGCTATTTAGCATTACTTACATAGCTTTTAGTTACCTTTTTAATATTTTTTTCCTGGAATTGAGATAATTTTATACCTGGCTCTGAGCATTAAAGGTTCTCAGCATCTGATTTTTAAAAATTATATTTTATATAACATCCCTATTCACCTTATATCCTGGGGATCCCATCATCTCTCTGCTTATTTAGAATATTAAGATCATAAGTATCTCTTAATAATTTGTTTCCAAATGTATCTAAAAACAGTATTAGTCAATATGGAGTACATAATATTTGAAAATTATTTAAATTATACAAAACAAACAAGTGATTAAAGTTTTAACTGATAGTAAGTAAATGATCATAATTATTTTTTACCTGAAACAATTAGCTAAAATTTATACTTTCAACAGTAATGTGATTTTAAGTCCATTCAAATTGTGGTTTTCTGAGAACTGACTCTAGACCCAAGTTTCTCAATCTACTTTGTCAGGAAAATTCATATTGCAATTGATAGACCCAAGTAATCCAACAGCCACATGAAACATAGACGAAGTTCTGTCTTGATGTAACCAAGATGAGTCTCTTCCTATGGCTGAGAAAATGAAACTTGGGGGGGTGGGGAAGGGAGGAGACACATAAGGCTGAATGTCCCGTCCCAAACACCAGCTCCACTTTTTGGTACCTGTTACCGTGGCTTCTTCCTTCAGTTAGATCCCCAACAAATAAGAATACACTTTATTTATTTATTTATTTATTTATTTATTTATTTATTTTAAAGATTTTATTTATTTATTTCACAGAGGGAGAGAGATCACAAGGAGGTAAAGAGGCAGGCAGACAGAGAGAGGGGGAAGCAGGCTCCCCGCTGAGCAGAGAGCCCGATGCGGGCCTCGATCCCAGGACGCTGAGATCATGACCTGAGCCGAAAGCAGAGGCTTTAACCCACTGAGCCACCCAGGCGCCCAAGAATACACTTTATTTTTTTAAAAATTTTTAAAGATTTTACTTATTTATTTGGGGGGGGAAGCACAAGTAGGGGGAGGGGCGGAGGGAAAAACACTCTCCACTGAGCAGGGAACCCAACCAAAGTGGGGCTCTATCCCAGGCCCTAAGATCATGACCTGAGCTGAAGGCATATGCCCAACCAACTGAGCTACCCAGGTGCCCTAAGTCTAAAATAAAAATTAATCTTGACTAGGAAGGGTCTTCTAATACTAAAGAGCCCTTTGGGAAGATGTTGGCTTCCAATTTAGAATAAGAATAAGCCCAGGAAATGTGTCTGCAGAAAGGAGAGGCCAGTTGGAACCATCCATCTGACCCATAGGGAGAGCAAAGAAATAATAAGAGAAGAAATTCCACAGACACACCCTAAGTATGTCGAGAGGCAGAGTCCTGACCCTAAGGAAAGTTGCGGGTCTGTAAAAGGAATTGACCCATTGGCAGAAAATTAGAAATGCAATTCGAGGATGACTGACTACCAGTGGTGGCAAGGGTCTTGCACAGGTCCCACCTGTATTTTGAGTTTGCTTCAGGGAAGGAACTAGGCCATGATTGCTAAGCACCGGGGATTTGTCTTGTATGTGGAGTGTATGTGCACATGTGTCTTTTGAGTGTGGTGTTTGCCTGAGCAGAGCTTCGCTGAACTGCTTCTCCTGGGATCCCTGCTCAGTGCCCTCCCACCTGTGAGTCTCAGCTCAGATGTCCTGTTGAAAATGTACACGCTCCAGAGTGCCTGGGTGGCTCATTTGGTTAAGTGTCCAACTCTGACCCTTGGTTTTGGCTCAGGTCATGATCTCAGGGTCCTGGGATGGAGCCCTGTGTTGGGCTCCACACTCAGTTGGCTTGAGGATTCTCTCCCCCTCCTCCCTCTTCACCACCCCCCCCCAATGTCACACCTGGCTCATGCGCACCCTCTCTCCCAAATAAATAAATAAATCTTAAAATAAAATGGACCCACTCACCCCTTCATCACACACCTTAAATCCTTCTTACTGGAGTAGGTGCTCCATAAACAGTTGGGAACTTGCTCCCTGAGCCCCAAAAGAAGTCCAGCCTTTACAGTTGCTCTGGTCTCTGTCGTTTCCATCTGAGCACCATACATGAGACTTTTATATTTTGGTACTTTTTTTTTTTTTAAAGATTTTATTTTTTTATTTGACACACAGAGAGAGATCACAAGTAGGCAGAGAGGCAGGCAGAGAGGAGGAAGCAGGCTCCGCTGAGCAGGGAGCCCGATGCGGGCCTCGATCCCAGGACCCTGAGATCATGACCTGAGCCGAAGGCAGAGGCTTAACCCACTGAGCCACCCAGGCGCCCTATTTTGGTACTTTTGATTCTAAGCTCCTCTCTTATTTCATATAGTCCTGAAAAGATTGAAGTGTTTTGTTGTTTTTGTTTTTGTTTTTAATAGCTCCATACACACCCACACTAAGTTAGTAGGAGATGTGTGTGATGTGTCACAGTGACCCTGGGTTCTGGGCGTTGCATAATCCCAGATTCAAGAGCTGATGGCGGATGCTTATAATCTGTGTGAATCTGAGCACGTTATTTCACTTGTCTTAAATTTAGTATTTTGTTTTTGTTTTTATCTCAAAATTGCGTTAGTCATAATGTCCTACAAGTGATTTGTGAGGATTAGTGGTAGGATGTAAAAAAATGAGAAGGTGCACTTGGCATTAAGAACATGCTCCGTAGTTGGTAGGCCCACATTTTGAATATATATATATATATATGTATGCTTATTTATTTTATGTTTGTGTATATGCACATTGCTATGAGAAATCATGGATTTCAAAGATAGAGAAGAAAGAACCCTTTGAAGTCTATATGAAAAGAGCTTAGGAATTAATGTCCCTCTTTTATCCAAGGTATAAGTGCCTCCCATGTTCAAAGAGCATCAATAGGATTAATATTCAGAATTTTCTTTGAAGTCCTAATACAGAAGGGCCTGGAAATGAAACCCATAGCTATTTCTATAGGGGGATAACTTCTTAATATCAAGTAACAGGCCCAGCGGGAAAACTAGGCCATTTCTGGTTTGCTGTATTTTCCTGTCTTTACATATACATTCTCTCGGTGCCATGAAGGGGGATGAGAAGGGTTCA
This sequence comes from Ailurus styani, assembly GCA_002007465.1. Taxonomy (NCBI): domain Eukaryota; kingdom Metazoa; phylum Chordata; class Mammalia; order Carnivora; family Ailuridae; genus Ailurus; species Ailurus styani. The sequence continues at coordinate 1,853,213 of LNAC01000055.1, read as the reverse complement.
GTTGACTGGCAGGAGGTGAGTATGTTCCTTGCTTGGTCTGGTGCTTAGAGTCAACCTTCACAAATCCCCTAAGGGTGGGCTTGGGGGCCTTTGAGAATTCTGCAGTTGCGATTGGGCTCATTTTCATTCATTTTCAGACATGCTTTGGGCCTGCATCTCTCAGGAAATTACAGTTCATTTTTTGACTGTTCAGGAAGGACCTTTTAAAATATTAGCGTCCAGCAAACAAACCGCCTCTCCCTGCACGGGTCAGGGAGGCGGTGTCTCCCCCAGGGGCTAGGAACCGGCTCCTCTGAAGTCCTGCAGTGGTTTGTTTTCACGTGCTATCTACTCTTGCAGATCTGGAGAATGACAGAGAACCTGTCTGCAGAGATGGAGGGTGGGGGTGGGGGGTCCCTGAAAGAATCATCAGCCCTCCCCTTCACAAGGAAGTTAAGTTGAATCAAGCATTTCTGTAAATATTAAAACAGTTGGACACAAGAAACATGTAGTTTCTTTTTGTTTTTGTTTTCTCTTTTTGTGATGCCCTAGCCCATTTGCTATTTGTCGTCCCGCTGCCTTGCAGAGTCAGGGACGAAAGGAGATTAGACGCGAACACAAGACAGGCTTTTTTNGGGTTTTTTTTTTTTTTTTTTTTTTTTTTTAGTAACCTATTCTTCATCCTTTTTCTTTCCTTTTTTTAATGTGGAAAAGGACTTCAAAGTGAAAATTTAATTTTTTTTTTAGATTTTTCCAGTGCACAAATAAATAATTCAGACTTAAAAATTTTGAAGTAGCTGAACCCATCATCTTTTGAAAGATTTTTTTTTTTTAGCCTTTTCAGTATTTAAACTCTTTCTGCCTATCACCATGGTACCTGGGAGAATTTGGATATTTCATAGGCCAGCAGTTACCATGCAACTGCACAGATCAGAACACGCTAGCGGTGCCTTGCTTGTTATGTGATATGTTGACTTTCAATTGATTTTAAGCACACTTTAAATGGTAATGAGAATGCTGAGCTGGGAGATAGCATATGGCTTTAACGATTTGATTCTAAGAAAGCAAGCAAACATTTAAAAATGATAGAGTTTCTTGATAGCGAAGTCAAGGTGAAATCTGAGTGTTTGAATGACAGAAACTATTTCTTCCTTCCCTATTATTTTCAGCTGTGCCTTTATTATATTTTATTGTGTTAATTTAAAAAATAAAGAGAAAAACCGGAATTTGCTATCGAAGTTTGAATCAAATTAAATATGACATAAGGCTTTGCTCAAAAGGTATGACTCCTTTGGTGCTTTTGAACTCAAATCATCCTTTCAAGCAAAATTTAATATGAAAAGTCAATTAAAATATAATAAGGAAAAATGTAGTTCAAGAAGCTGGAAAATGAGAGAAAATGTGTTCAGGCTATGAAAGAAAGATGAAGAGAAATATTCGCTATTTAGGCGTGAACTTCATTTATGTATATGGTACGCGGTGCATATTCTCTTATTAACCGAGAGAAGTATGTGAGTAAATGAGATGAACCACTTGGAGATATTTGCTTTCTTCACAAGGAAAAACATCACGGCGATGTCATTACTGAGTTTGTTTCCTTTATTTGTTCTAGTAGATTTTACTGACTGCCGTTCCCAGCTAAATAACAAAAATCTGTGAAGTTACTTTTTCTTAAACTGTTCTATTTTCATAGTTTAAACTTAATACTGGAAATAAAATGAAATTGGTTTTTAAGAGATTTCAGGGCTTAAACAACTTGTGAGAAGTCTCGTCTGTTCACAGATTCACGGAGGCGCCACACTTCTCTCCAGGTCACTCACTTCCACTTCTGCAGAAATCTAAAGATACCAGTGAATTATACAGTCAGATGTGTGGCTTAAAATTATATACTGATAGGATGTTACAGCTGAATGGGATCGCGGAGAGGATATACTCTGGTGGCATTTCTTACACCAACAAAATTGACTTATTTACAGGCATAAATAAAATTTCTGCAGTTGGGGAAGAAGCTTTGATCTCCTCTGTTTTAGACTCACGTTGGTAGCTCTATACTTGTTACTATTTCACTGTAGTTATTTTCTTTGAAACTCTCTTACTCTAGTTACTTCATGTAGAACAGGTTATATCCAATGATGAAAGTAGTGATTGTCATTTATTGCCCACTCAGTCTATTCAGGTCATTTACTAAGTAAAGACTGTATAGATCCCCTCACTTAATCTTTATACCCACTTTGCAAGACATTTTTGGGTTGGAGAAATTAAGTGATTTGCTGAATGTTTGCCCACTGCTCATTAATGACAGAAAAGGTGTCTGGACATACAAGTCTGTCTGACTCTATTTATTCATCCTTGAATTAAACACGTATTTTAATTGAGTAAAGTCATTCTCCTGAAATTCTAAACTTCCTTGGATTTTTCAAGTGATTTTAGATTGCAGAGTACAAACCATACTTATCAGAACCCAGGTACTAGAAGCAGATTCAGGAAACCAATCTTGTCTGTCATCCTCACTGACACATCATATTCACTCTATGTATTGTGGGATTTGGCTTCTGATGGTAACATTTAGATGCTCTGAGAAATTTCTTTAAATCTCAAAGCTAATTCTCAGTTGGACCCAACAGGTGGCACTCCATTCCTGGGACTCATGGGATTTTCAAGCTGAAAGAGACCTTAGACATTGTAAAAACCTTCTTCCTATTCCGGTTTTAATACTCAAGAAGAGAAATTAAATGACTTCCCTCAAGGCCACACATCTAGTTAGTGACAACACTAAGACAAAGACCCAAGTCTCTAGAATCCATGGCTTTACCTCTTTCTACTATTCAGAAAGCCTTCCTTTAAAAAGTATTGTCAAGTAATAGATCATACACATTAATTAATCATATACAACGTATTTCATACAACTATACACTAGGATGAACAGGAGAAGTGGGTTTTTGTTTGTTTTAAACTCAGATGGCAAATGCAAACAGCTTTTGACCCCATGAAACACTCTTGACTCAGTAGGCTAAAAATATTTTGCAGTGTCAGAGATGGACATGTTCTGGCTGCTTCATCCCTGGACCATGCTCAAGAATAGTTTTAATAACCACCATCAAGCTGGTGGCTACCATAGATAAACCGTGTTGCTATTGCTAATTTTTAAAGTAACTCTGTAAGGCAGATATCATTATCCCTATTTATGGGGAGAAAACCATGACTTAGTTTAGATAAATTATTTTTACAATGTCATATAGCTACTCATTTAGAATATTCAGGAGTTGAACATGGGTTTCTCTAACTGTAAAGCTTACATGTTTCCCTTTGTACCACGCTGGCCTAACAAAATTAATTAATGTTGAAGAATTATCAAGTACGTCTAACAATGCCACTCACAGCCAAATTAATTCCTGCTTCTTAAATTGCACCTTGGACATTCAGTTTAATCCTTCAGTCATCTATCTTTTCTCTCTCTCATCAGTGAGTTAACGAAAGCCTGTATATTTTACAAGTGAGGAAATCAGGTCACGGCAAGACTAAGTAACTTCCCCAAGGTCACATGGCCAGAAAGAGCAAATCTGGGATTTCAGTCCAAGACCCAAATAAAAAAGATAGGCTGCATCCAGCTATGAAAAAGTTTAAGTGGCTGTATCCTCACAAGCAGTGGATATAAAATTTTGAGTGGGGCAGTACAAGGATACAATGGATACAAGGATACAAGGATATCAATAGTGAGGATATTCATACAAGTAGAGAGTGGCTAGAAAGGAGAGACTAGGGACAAGGAGATAGGAGACAAGTGTAGTTTAGCTCTTTACGAGGGTGGCAGTCAATTTATGAAGAGGGAGTTATAAAGGAAGAATTGACCTCACTAGTGACTCACGTGGGTGGTAAGTTAGGAGGAAGTAGAAAGAGTGAGGGACACTACTATGGGTAACTGAGGGGACGTCGGTGTCATTGACTGAAATGGAGAAGTCAGAAGAAGAACTTGCGAGATTGAGTTCCAGACGGATGTATGGTTGCTAATGTCTGTAGGTTTGGAATTCAGTTCAGATGTATCAATGTTAGAACTGGGTTGAAGATTTGGAATCCAGCTGTATACATTGAATCAAGTATTGAAGAGAAGGTATATGAGGGTAGAACTATAAGGACTGTCCACATTTAACGGTTGGGAGGAAAACAGTTGTGGTCAGAAAAGTAAAAAGAAGACTAACGGGATATCAGAGAAACTGATGGAAGGGAGAGTTTAGGGAAAGGAAACGTGGTCAGGCATAGAAATCCTTGTAGAGAAGTCAAGGTGAAGGAAGACAGACCATTGGATTTTATATTTGGAAATCATAATGTGGACTTTTTAGAGAGAGTTTCAAATAGCGTAAGCCATATTTTGGTAACCAGAGGGTAAGACATAGAGTTAATATAATTTACATAAATGCAAAGAGAAAGGCAAAGTGGGAGCTTGGATTGGGACAGAGGTTTTGGAATAGTGAAGACCTGATCAGCTTTGCCAGCAAAGAAGATCTAGCTGGAGGTCAAGCCTTTGTCTTAACATCAAGCTGCCTGGTGCCTTATCCACTCCAGGTGCTCAGTAGATGTTTATCAATTGAATAGTGTCACGTAGACTTTTATAAAGCCAGAAAGATGGATATTACTCTAGTTTTATGTATTAAAAACATCATGGAATCGTATAAACAAATGGGAGCCATGCCCTCAGGTAGGCAGAAAAGGAGGGGAAGAGGTTGGATGAAGAGCACCAGGCTAAGTTCAGAAAGAAGGTTCACCCATGGGCAGGCAGAAGCTATAGCTCAGGAAGGCGGTGAAGAGACAGGGACAAAGGCTGATGTGCTGAAGGGAGCACACGATGAGATTTAAAAGAAGCAAAACGTGAGAAGGACCACCTGACAGAACGTGGCCCAGGGCAGGCAGCAAACGGACAGTCCCAACACATCAGGGCCAGGTTGGACTCGCCCTGGACTCCTAGACCATTGCTGAGCCATTTTGTCAACATTGCTTACAAGCCCCTCTGAACTTTAAATGACACAGCATGATCCTAATAAAGGGGTCCTGGAGCACAGCCAGGCTGCCAAGACTAAAATTATGCCCAACATCACCAATTCCCTAGAGAGACTGCAAGCCCCTGGATAATGGAAGACAGCAGGCTGCCCTAGAAGCTGGGTAATGGAAAGCCGCGGTCGATGGATGGCCTGGGGAGAACAGTCCTAAGGATCTTTCCACCCCAGAGGGAAGAGCACAACCTCAGAATGAGGACGCTTGGGTTTAAATCCCAGCCCCACTACCCACTACCTAGATAAGGTTGAACAAATCCCTAGAACTGCCTGAGCCTCAGTTTTGCCCTTTATAAAATGGCTCGACCATAAGACTTGTCTTCTGGAGATAGGAAGATCAAATGAGACATATGGGAGGAGTACTTTGTAAATTGCAAAATCTATGCAAATATTATCTCTTTCGTAAGTGTTATTATTACTGGTAAAGCCATGAAGATGTGGATGCCTAAGAGACAGTACTAGCAGGAGGAATACCCTGTATCTCAGAAATGTATTTGTTCTTAAGTCCACCATGGAATGTTCTGAATATGAGGCCATACAGATGGTTGTTCCTAGAAGTCAAGTGGAAGACAAATTGTGCTTCTTGGTCTATATGGAAGAAAAGCTCTTTTCACAATAGACATTTAAATTCTTTAACCGTATCTAAAATTTATCATTAAATACTTATTTCTAGGGACACCTGAGTGATGCCGTTGGATAAGTGTCTGACTCTTGATTTCAGCTCAGGTCATGATCTCCTGGTTGTGAGACTGAGCCCCACATCAGGCTCTGTGCTTAGCATGGAATCTGCTTGAGACACTCTCCCTCTCCCTCTGCCCCTCCTGCCTGTGCTCTCTCTCTAAAAATAAATAAATCTTTAAAAATAAATAAATAAGTTATTTCTAGTAAAGGGTAGAGAAGTGTATTTTGTGGGTACAGATATATTTGCATATATATATACACACACATACTCTGTAAATGCATACAAAATTCTACATGTTTGTTATATGAAAATATACATATACCTACCTGATTTTCTTTGCTCTAGCCTACAAAGCTGTCTTTTAAAATGATGATACATTTGTTCCAGTTTATCAAAGTAACCATCTTGCTGTAACAACCTTGGAATAGTCCCTGTGCTCAGATTCGGAGTTACTGCTGCAGAATCATTCCTGGTATGCTCCCGGCTCTTCTCCGGGCCCAGCTCCTCTCTTGGAAGGCTGGATGGCACTTCCAATTTCATTAAAGCACCCTGTAGCTCAGAGACCAAATTGGAGAAATCAGGATTGATTACATTCTGTGCTCCCTTTGTCTTCATCAGGATTTGCTCAAAGCCAGGTTAGTTTTCAAAGTGAGTAGCTTGAGGGGGGTCTACATTCAGTACAGAAGACTGTGATTTGGTAAAAGTTCCAATTATTATGAAAAATAAAATGGAAAAGGTGAGTGTAATTTTGCTTGTAGAACCATACCTTCACATCAACGACTTCATTTGCCCTATAATGGAATGGATCTGTCAACGTATTTATTAGGGAATGAGTTGCTACAATGTCATAAATGGATGGCATATCTTTTGATGCATGAGAATTCTGTGTGGAGATCCTTCACTCCTGTTGAAAATGAAACCAATAACCATTTGGAAGATATATGTGCCATAACCCCAGATGAATGATCATCTCTGTTCTTTGGTTTATGTTGAGGGGGGTCTTGAGGTGATTTTCTTCTTTACGACTAAATGGGGAGTTGAAAATAAAGCTAGTCTCAAATGCCACTTTCTTTCCAAGTCCTTCACATATTCCCAAATATCCCTCTTTCTCACCAGCCTGGATATAGTTTTGTTATGCCTCTATTTATGGCAGTTATGACCTTCTGCCTTCAATTATTCATTTATCCATCTTCTTTGCCTTCTTCTCTCCTAAGTAACGTGCAGGCAGGGACTTGAACTGATTTATTTCTGAATTCCCTGAAGGCACTTAGTGCAGAGCCCTCCACTTAGCTTTTGCTCACTTGGTAGCTGCGGCAGCTGTTCCAATGAGGTAAACCTCAGGGAACGGTAGATAGAGGCCTCCTTGCTGTGTCTGTAGGGAGGACAAAAGTTGAGGTTCTGGGCATCGATTATTAAGAGGGGGAAAAAAAACTTGTGTCATCATGCTTCCTAGAATAATGGCATTGACTGAATAACCAATAAGCTCAAAACCAGCGTATAAAGAATGACCCTGTCTTACTGTTCATTGATGAGTGAAGCCCTCTGCTTTGAGGACATGACGTGGCCAGATAAATAACTTCTGGTAGAAGATAAAGGGGTTCCCTCTTTATTTTTTCCTTCTCTTGCCTTTTTGTCAGATCTTGGCAGGTAATTGAGAGCCGGGATTAAGAATGGAGAGAAAGTCAGAGATTAACATTGTACGGATTTCTGGGTAACAAAAAGAGTGCCTCCACTGTTTCTGACGGGACCATTTTGACTGGGTTCAAGCACCCTCCTTTTGTTCAAGCTCATATCATTGCTTTCATTAATATGACTTCTATGAACTCAAGAACTTCTAAAGTGACCTTACCTAAATTAATACCACCCTGTTTTACTGTTGTTCTTTTTTTAACCTTTTTTTTTTTCTTTTTTGGTGGAGTTCTTGTTGATTTTGGGGGTGAAATGGGTTGAACAATTGTCACTTATTTTAAAGTTGGAAAGGAGCTTGGGTAGAAATGAGTCCAGCTCCTTCCATAAAGTTGTGTATGACACAATGCCTAGGGAAGTTAAGTGACATGCCTGTATTGGCGGGATATTTAGAGGTAAAACCAGGATCTTATCTGATTTTATCCAAAATTTTATCTTATCTTATCCAAAATCTTCTCTAGGTCTTCCTTTAGTTATACCTTATTTCATGTGTTTTCTACCGTGTTTTTCTGTTGCCTGTAATCTTCTCTAATGTGCATATTTATTTACCCAACCAAGTTGTGAACTTTTCAAGGACTCGGATCATATCTTTGACTTCTTTTGACCTTGCACAAGCAAGCCTGAGGTTTTGTACATTATTATTCACAGTAGGTCACACTTCAAGGATTAGTGGTGGCTGTGGGCAGCATTTGTTTGCACAAATTGCTGTGGATAAAGAAATTGAGAGTTGGAAAACTCCACCAAAAGTTAAAAAAAAAAAATCAGAAGTAAAATAAATAAGCCTAAGGATTGTTTTTAAAACTGAGAAGGATTTCTTCTTGTTCTTATGTTTTTGAAATTGGACTGATGGCAGAGGAGATAAAAAGATGCAGATAAACTAAATTGCTCTAAATCACGGCAGTTCAGAGCAGTGCTAGAGAAATACCTTCAAAGACGGTTTAGAAAATGGGAAAGAAATTAGTTTTTCCTGCTGTGTGTGTACAGAGGGGTGGACCTGGGGGATTAAGAAAGAGAATGGGAAGACCACAGTGGCCCTCCCAGCCTAGGTCTGGCTGTCAGTGTTGGTTAGCGAAGACAGGACGCTTTGACACGGAGGCTTCAGAATCATCACAGGTCAAAAAAACACCACCACGAATCATAGCCCTTTGGAGCCTAACTGCAGTGCACCTGATAAATAATTCAGGTAGTCAGAAGTGCCTGGGTAGGGCAGACTTTAAATGCTTCTTCATCTTTTCCTTTAATAACATCCAGACTTTCCATCTGGTGTAATTAAATTTACACCCTCCTTTCAATTGCCTGCCCTTCCTTCCTTCCTTCCTTCCTCCCTTCCTTCCTTCCTTCCTTCCTTCCTTCCTTCCTTCCTTCCTTCTTTCCTTCCTCCCTCCTTCCTTCTTTCTTTCTTTCTTTCTCTCCCTCTTTCTTTCTCTCTTTTCTTTTTTCATCCAGAAAGATCATTTAGGAAAAAAAAAGGAAGGTCATTTAGGGAGCCCAATGGTTTGTTTTCTTTTAGGTACCTTCTGCCTTTCAAGAACTCACAACTCTAGTTGAAAATAAAAAACATTATTTATTTTGGCAATGGTAGCTGTCCCCATTGGATGGTGCTCTTCAGTTTTGCTTAAGTTTTTGCCTCAATAATAAATTACAGCTTTTCTAGGTTTTAGGGCTGATAGAATGACGATATGCTTTTTTAATCTTTTTAATCTTTTTAAATTTTTTTAATTTTTATTTTTATTTTTAATATGCTTTTGAAAATGTCCCTAGTGTCCTAGTTATCTATATCAGACAAAATTGGGCCAATTATTTCATTTTACTTAAGAAATCATAAAAAAATGTTAATAATAACTTATACACACATAAAACAAAACCATTTAAGTGGACATTAATTTGCCAGTCTTTTGATTTAGGCCCCAGGGTCCCATCAGCATGTGGAATCTGATTGGATTAATACTTTTTTCTTCCCCAAATGCAGCAATTCTGATTTCTGGTTTCCTTTCTTATATTGGAAATAAAACATTTAGGCTCTAGGAGAATAATCTGACTGTAGAATTGTAACAGATCTTTAAGATTCTGCTCTCTTTATTTTTGTCTCCCCTAATGTGCTGGCAACTTTAACTGACTTGCCATTAAAAAAAAATACAAAAAACAAAAACAAAAACAAAAAAACCCCTAGTTTTTCTAAACTATTCAACCATGTTTTCATATGAGTAACTCGCTTCTTATACTTCTCTTTTATTGCTTTACAAAATCTTTATTCTAATTGTGTAATTACAGTACAAAAGCGTAACTAGCATAATATGGTTTGGAACTCTTGGTAGGCATAGAGCTCAAAAGTCAAGAGCCGATATAAAGGTGCTGGAAGAATATTGGAGAAGCCACTACTACCCGGTATGCCTTTGGTACCATCAGCGAGGATATGTGAGCATAGCATTTTTAGGTATATTACTAAGTGGCATATTGGTAAGGAGCTCTCTGCTACATATATCCCAGCCACTATAGATTTAAGATGTGTAGCCTTCACAAAATTAAACACTTAATGCTTCCATATCTACATCCCCAGAACGGCAGTATAATAATAATAGTTACTTCTTGGGTTGCGGCAAGAATTAAAGGAGTTGACAAAGCTCAAGCATGTGGCATCGTACATTTCAGTTTTACGTGGCACCGAGCACGTGTTAGCTATTCTTCTTCATGCTTGGTATTCTTACTTCCCGTCTATACACATATCTCTCAGACTTTTTTTTTTTATTGCTCCCTTAAGAAGCTTGCCTAGATATTTTCTTTTCCTAAAGCTCCCTTTCCCTTGTGACATTTTACTACCGTGGATATACAGTATGTCTGTATGTGTCATGTGGCCACTGGAAAGCCCACAAACTAACAGTGAAGAGTTTTGTTGTTTTTTTTCTCTTTTTCCCAAGAACCAGTTCTTACCCACCTCAGGGATGATATCACTATTGTAGAGAATACGTGATCTATTGTATGTTAGGTGATTGTGCTTCCCTCCGCCCAAGGCCCTGGGGCACTGTGTCAGAGTGGGGCTGGCTCCTTTTGAGACTGGACAAGTTGCCCTGGGGGTCATGCTCCCTTCCCCACTAGAGGAAGCCTGCCCTGAGATGGACTCTTAGATTTGGGAGGTGTTGATGCAGAGAACCCGGTAAAGGGTTGAAGCACATCAGTGCTTTTTAGAGCCTGAGAGAGCAATTAGAGTTAGACAATATACTTTTCTTAATAACCTCTTAGCAGTTTTCATTTTTTGTTAATGGATTGTCATCAAAGGTATGAAGTCATTATTCGCTGGCCTGAAAAATAGGGGGTGGATGGATTCTTGGAACTGCTGGGAGTGTAGGATCATGGCACTTGAGAAAAGATTTTAGCTTCAAGAGTGAGAAAGCTTAAGGCCTAGGAGCTGAAGTTTGGTTCAGAGTGGAAGTCTGGAAGGAAGGCTTCCCAGTGGTGTTCGAGTTGCCTTGCAGTCCTGATCTGAGAGTGGGGTATAAGTGAGCTGCTTCTTAATCACCTCATTTTATGATTGACTCTGGCATATCTTTCTTTTCCACTGTACTGTGAACTCCTGAAGTGAAGTATCTACCAGTCTACATGGGCTGCCATAGCAAAGCCCCACAGACTGGGCAGCTTAAACCACAGAAATTTATCTTCTCACAGTCCTGGAGGCTGGACGTCTGAAATCAAGATGTTAGCAGGATTCTGAGGCATCTCTCCTCAGCTTGTGGATGGCCGTCTTCTTCCTGTATCTTCGCATGGTTCCTCTCTGTGTAACTACGTCCTGATCTCCTCTTCTTGGAGGGACACCGGTCCTGTGGGATTACGGTGACCCTAATGACCTAATTTTAACTTAGTTACTTCTTTCAAGACTCTGTCTTCACCTATGGGCACATTCTGAGCTTGAAGAGGTTAGGACTTTACCACATGAGTTTTGTGGGGCACAACTGCATCCATAATAATCCACTGCCTGTCGTACGTGGACATTCAACAGTGAACGAATGAACGAATGAATGAATGAATGAACGAATGGATGGATTTTTATTTTTGTTTTGTTTTGCCAAGTTTGAATTAGCAATTCTATTAATATTTGTGTGTTATTAATAAGTTTCTTAAAATTTTTATATTTCTTTCACCCTGAAAGAGACAAAATCCCGTGGGGGTATTTGTGTTTTTTCAATAACTACGCTCAGTTGGCTCAGTTGCTCCCTCCATGAAGGCAGATCCCTTATCACCTGGAGAGATACTGACGCCAGCCAGCCTGCCCTAGACGTTTGCACGGCCTTGCTGAAGGGTCACAGAGAGGCCCACCGCAGAGTTAATCTCTCAAAAATTATAAATCTTACTTTAACAAATTGTTTAAAAAGTGTTTACCATTCTCCCATGTGACTGCTCTTTTAGAATGTCCTGGAAGGCCAGTCAGGTTTAACTTTAGAATTCTCAAACTCCACCACATTCTGCATGGAAAGGAACAATATGGACAGAACTGGTACCAAGCGTCTTCTGTTGCCTCAGGGGTTCCATCCTGAGCCACAAGGGGCCTTGCGTGTGCACGCACACGCGCGGGCACGTGCGCGTGCGCGCGCGCGCGCACACACACACACACACACACACACACACACACACACACACACACCAGCTCTGCACTTCCCCCACCCAGATAAACAGGCCTAGAGGTGCTGTAACCTCAGGAAGTCAAACCCCACTGAGAAGACAGTCCAGGCCTTGGGAGAAGGTTTCTGCAAGCTGGTTACTTGAGAGTGTAGCCTGGAAGGGGCCATACAGGCTTTGGATGGTCTTGGCCTTTGGCCCTGTGCACATCTTGACCTAGTATGAGGATGCAAGTCACAGGTCTGCTGGTGGTACTGTGGTGAGTCACGGTTTGAGGAACTCCCACTGATTCTGAGATTATTCCCATACTCTGACTTCCCTGAAGAGTGAGTAAGAGAGGGGAAAGAACATTCTGAGGAAACATTAGGGTCTGGGTTTAGCAATAGCGAGAGGAAGCTAATGGAGTTTGTTGTTTCACCTGAGACTCTCTCATTAAGTCCTGACCCTAAGTCTTCGGTTTCTGACCCCGTAAGTCCCACAAAAGACCAACTCACCACTTGTAAAAAAACAAACAAACAAACAACTTGGGTCTAGAAACACATGGGCTTTCAGGTGGAAGCAGACAATACCCAAGTCCCTGTGCCCCTTGAGTGGGGCCCGCTGTCACCACAGGGAGCAAAGCGGCAGTGCCCACCCCCCTCAGGTGCGACTGAACAACCTCTCTGGAATGATGCAGCCCTATGCAACCCTGGACAACACTGGCAAATTTTTTGTCACTAGGGCTACTAAAAGCTGCTTTTTCAAATTATTTAAGGTTGCTTGCCAGGCCTACAGAGCTTCAGGAAAAAAAATTAAAAAAATTAAAAAGTCAGTGCTTTTTCTCACTGCACAGAATAATTTATAGGAGGGACCAATTTACTTGCTAGGGAACAGTGGGTGGTCTGTACCTTTCTCAGTGAAAGGGACATTATGCTAACCAGGGTGGCTGGCTTCAGTGCTCAGGATAGAAGGCGAGAGACCCTTCTAATTAATTATGTGGCTGTCTTTACCCAGCATGGGTACCTCACTTTGTCTTTAAGGTTCTTGTTTAGTCAAAGCTGTATTTCTTTTAGTTATTTATTTATACTTCATCTATTTCCAAAGAGAATTTGAGCTGAAAAACGTGGAGGTTATTTATCTTGAAACAGGACATTGAAAGAGAAAATTCTGACAGAGTACAGAGCTTACTTTTCCTCTCCAAGCTCCTCTCCTTGATAACATTTTCTGTTCTACTTTATCCCTTCCCCCCAAAACTTCTTTCAGCTTTTTGCTGTACAGATTCGGATGATCTCTGCATCCTTACCTTCTCTCACGCTACCCTCCCTGTCCATTAAATCTTGGGCTTCCCATTGCCCTTAGAATAAAATCCAAATGGTTTGCCAAAGCCACATGACTTTGTGTGACCAGGCCGATCAGTGCCCCCTGTTCACTCCACTCTTCACTAAATAAATGCCGGCCACATTGGCCTTTTCGTTCCAGGAAGAGGTTAGGCTCTTCCTCCCTTGGACCTTTGCACCTGCTCTTATTATGTCCAGACATTGGGTTGGCCTCTCTCTTCCCATGCACTGCCTTCCCTTGTCCTAGATCCCCAGTTCATTACAACTCCTCGTTCTTTGGGAATCCCATTTTCCAAGATGTCATCCATGACCAGCATATCTAAATCCACACCTATCACCCACAGTGGTATTCTCTGTCATCCTTTATTTCCTTCATGACATTGCTCATTCTTGTCTCATGTGTGTAGGTTCTTTTTTTTCTTTTCTGTCTTGCTTTCTAAACATGTCACTTTCCTGACTGTAAGGACTTTATCTTTCTCATCTTTGCATCGCAAAGACCCCACCCTGTGCCAGGCACCTAGTAAGTAGGTCAACAATTGTTTGATGAATGAATGAGTGATCAACAATTGTTTGATGAATGAATGAGTGAAAAATACTAGCTCTAGGAAAAGGTCAGCTACACAAATTACTTGATTTAGAATGTCTTCCAAGAAAGTTTGGATTTCTAGAGAAACTGGCATTGTAATACAAAGGAATTGCTTTATAATTATAAATTTTTTAGCATCAGAGACCTGGTGAGGAAAGGTTTTAAGGAAACTACATCATGTTAAGTGGCTGCCCATTCAAAGTGTATTTTTCCTTGACCTATTTTTTGAATGTTTTGTCTCAGAGAGCAGACCTACCATTTAGACGTAATCCTTTAGAAGATAAACCTTGTCAGACCAATCATGATACTCCCAAGGGTCTGGGGACCCCATATTTTAGTCAAGCATGAGAATGTAGCTAAGAAAGCAATGAGTAATCCGATCTCATTTCATGCATATGATACCACCCTCATCGATCTCAGTATTTTAATCTGCTTTATCATCCCAGACATCATGTTACTTTCTAATACTTGAGTTTTTAATTTTATTTAGAAATGAAGATTGTAATTCTTTTCTGGACAACTATCAAGTAGCTGAAACAAAGATAAAAAAAACCAGTCTAAATAGTCTTGCTTGGGTGTGTGTGTGTGTGTGTGTGTGTGTGTGTGACTGGGACCACCTTTCAGCTGTGTTGCCTCCCTCTGGTGGCGGCTTTGTGTACATGGACCTGGGTGGCACTGAGTCGGACTGTAGTTTGCTTTCCTTAATAAAAAGAAAGAAAGAAAAAGTCATCATGTTCTGTTCTGTGTGTGTGTGTGTGTGCGCGTGTGTGCGCACGCGCGTATGTGTGTAAGGGGGTGAGGGTTGGGGGGAACCTCTTTTTTTTAAACAAAGGATTAAGTGATTGAAATTGATTGACAGCGTATAATTAAGAAAATGCAAACTTTCTGCTTTGGGGATAAAGGTTGAAGCCCACAGTGTTCATAAATGAAAGGAGTGCTCTGACTGTGTACAAACCTGTAACAGGATCTGGTCATATGTTAAAATTCTCCTCTGTTTGGGAAACATACTAACATTTCATTCAAATGAGAATATCTGCTCGTGTGGGTTTTTCAAAGATAGCTTTTAAAATCTGCTGTGTATTTTTAATACTTTGTTTTGAATGATTCCTTTTGTACAGTGTGAAGCTTATACTGGACGATACTAATGGGGTTTAATTTTCAGTCCTGGAAATCACTTGATGTTATCTTATGCCATATCTGACCATGCTGGGGGGGATGCCCTTGAGAAAAGGAGAACGTCAAGGATAGGAAATCATCATCTTTCTTTTGTTCCTTTTTCCCTCTCTTGCCTCAAATCCAGAAATAGTCCCCTGAACATAGCCTGACACTTCAGCGTGACAGGTGTTCTGAAGACGAGGAGGCGCTCTGTAAAACCTGTTTATTCAGTGAGGAAATTTTGTACCATTTGCATTCAGAGCCATCCCTATGATACCAAAATAGGCTTGTGCAATGAATTTTTCATTTTTTAAACTCAAAACCAGATAACTCACCTGCAAATACACGCTATGTAATTTCACTTCATGCGCCTGATCAATATCACTGGCTGAAATCTGTATTCTCCTTGTGAAGGAGACAACAAGATTTTCTGTTTCATTATGCATATTACATATGTGGTGCAATATTTTGGTGGGAAAATGGGTCATGTTTATATTTTTGGATTCAGCTTATTTTTTTCATGAGCTTTTTTATAGCTCTCAAAGTTCCCGGCCTATTTGGTATGGGTTCTAACTATGCAGAATGGTAAAGGGGTGTGCAATTAAAGCACAGTTGAACTGTCACTCTGAAATTCGTGTAAACATTTATAAGCTATTGGCATTATATGAGAAGAAACGCTTGGATTTTTTGTTGTTGTCTTGAGTTTTTTTATTTGTTCTTCCTTTTTTTTTTTTTTTTTTGGTTAGAAACACAGAGTTTCTGTAGATCATAAGGGCTTACCTGAATTCGGGTCAGAATCATCATAGAACTGAAAGGCTAGGTATCTAGGGTGATCAGACGTGTCTTTCATCAAACTGTTTGTAATAATGGGTCAGAATGACCCCATTTCAGTGGATAATAGCACAGAATTTGAAGTTATTTTGCAAAACAAGTATAGTACTGTGGCAATCACAATTATTTTGTAGTTGCATGTTATGCCCGTTTCTAAGGTCATCTAGTTTCTTTGTGTCTGAAGACTATTCATCCATCTTTATCTATCCATCAATCTTTCAGGGGTAGGTTAGTATTGCTTAAAACCTTTGAAGACGTTTCTGAAATATTAGATGGGTGCGGTTCCTTATCGGACCTCAGACTGAAGATGTGGAAGAGTTTTAACAGACTGCCTCTTCAAGCGAAGTAGCCATCTGAAGGTTATTTTTTGATTCATCTATTTATTCTAGAAACACTTCTTGAATGTCTGCATCTGCCTTTGTAGATTCTGGGGAAACAATAGTGAGCAAAAGCAGTCCAACCTCTGCCCGTGTAGAGTTTACAGGGAAGGAAGAAGGGGTTAGGAGCAGGGCTCTGTAGCATAAGGGTTAGGAGCAAGGCTCTGTAGCTTATGCTTGAGTTCAGATTCTCTCCCTTCCTGTCCCAGATCTGATGATCGACTTCGGAGAAGCTACCTAATTCGGGACTCTTCTCTCTGTGGGGGTAATAACTGTATCAAATGTATTGCTTTATTAGGAGTCAGTACATGGAAGGTTCTTAAAAAATATCTGAGATGGCAAATGCTAAGTTAGAAATGCTCTTAAAACACTGAAATGAGTAAGTCAAGTGGGTGTTTGGCTGTACAGGTAAGGAGCTAAGAGGACAGGCTAGGATGGAGATTGTAGTTTGTGGTTCATTTGCATATGCAGATGACAGTTTAAACTTAGGGCTTGGATGCCATGTCTTCCAGAAGGAGAAGAACAGCACCAGGGTCCAAGCTTACCGGACTCACATTGAATGCTTAGATCGAGGAAGGGAAGCCTGCAAAATAGGAAATAGGAGGAGCAGGAGGAAACCCAGCAGACTATGATGTCATAGCGATCAGAGAATGTGAATGTTTCAGGAAGGGCACACACAGCAGATCTAAATGATGCTGTGAGATAAAGAAAGAAGAAGACAGGCAAGAGCCCTTGGCTGATTGGATTTACCAAGCTGGGGCTGATTGTTGACGTCAGTGAGACATGCTGGTGTGAAAGCAGGGACAGGAACCAGTGTGGACAGTGATGGTGGGAGATGGGTGGGAGGTGAGAAAACAGATTCCATTAGGAACCATTCTTTCTAGAAGTTTGGCTAAATGTCAGGAGAAAATTGGGGCAACAGCTGGAGGGGGGATTATTTTTTAAGTGGAAAGTACTAGAGAATTTTTTTTTAAGATTTTTATTTATTTTAGAGAGAGAGTGCGAGCTGGGGAGGTGCAGAGAGAGAGAGAGAGGGACAAGCCGACTCTGTACTGCTGAACACAGAGTCGCACGCCAGGCTCGATCCCACGACCCTGAGATCATGACCTGAGCCAAAATCAAGAGTCGGACACCCAACTGACAGTCGCCCCCAGAGAATGTTTAGAGGAAATAGATCCAGTTTGAAACAGAAAGGTTGCATACAGAGGGGAGAACATAGAGCGATACATTCTAGAGAGGCCTGTAGGGCGAGGGCTCCACAGGAGAGATGGAGTGGACAGCCTATAAGGAAAAGAAAGTAGGTGCAGATGCAGATGGACTCCGATGTTTGGCAACAGAAAGACACGGGAGATCCTGGCTGATGTCTTCTGCTTATCTTCAGATTAAAGTCAGGTTTTCTAGTGAAAGTGAGAGGAGAAGCTAATGAATCTAAGGAGAGTGAAGACTGACTCCATCTCTGAGAAGAATGAGGGAGGAATTTTTCAGGTTGCTAGGTGGGGGTGGCCTCCCTGTGGGTTGGTGATTTCTTATTTAAGGTAGACCTCATGTGTGCTATTAGGTGACTTTCTCTGGTGAGAATCTGGAACTCAGGCAGGCGCAGGGGAGATTGGGTTTGTGATTGGGTGGGTTTGTTTGCTTGATTCAAAGTGCAATGAAAGCACCTGGGTGGCTCAGCGGGTTAAGCCTCTGCCTTTGGCTCAGGTCATGATCCAGGGTCTTGGGATCGAGCCCCGCATCAGGCTCTCTGCTCAGCAGGGAGCCTGCTTCCCCCCACCCCCTGCCTGCTGCTCTGCCTGCTTGTGATCTCTCTCTCTGTGCCAAATAAATAAACAAAATCTTTATTTTAAAAAAAAGTGCAATGAAAGAACAGAGGGCAGAAGAATTTTTGAAATAGTAGATTGTGTACCCTAAACCAATAAGATAGGTGGGCAATGTGGTGGCAAGAGCACCAAATTGTTCTTTCTTTTTCTTTTCTTTTTTTTATGAGAAAAACTGAGCTGGGATTCTATGGCTAGGATTTGCTATGGTTTGAACTTGAGTAAGTCACAGATTTCTCTAAGCTTATCTCCTTATTTGCAAATTCGGAATAATAATGACTTATTTCTCATACCTCCTTGAGTATTGCACCATACTAGCAGTAGTTAGCTCTCAATAGGTATTTGTGTGTGTGGTTTTTTTTTTAAGATTTTATTTATTTGACAGAGAGAGAGAGATCACAAGTAGGCAGAGAGGCAGGCAGAAGGAGAGGAGGAAGCAGGTTCCCTGCTGAGCAGAGAGCCCAATGCGGGGCTAGATCCCAGGACCCTGAGATCTTGACCTGAGCCAAAGGCAGAGGCTTTAACTCACTGAGCCACCCAGGCACCCTCTCAATAGGTTTTTGAATATTTAGCTGAATTTGAATTCAAGTTGGAAATGCACAGAGCCTAAGGGTACATAAAGTGATTATAGTCATTTGCTTATCTCTTCTGTTGAATTATTAAGGACAGTGTAAACAGCAAGTTCAAATCTCTTGTCCTGTTCCAACATAGCTTGCCTTTCAAAAACAAAGAAACAAACAACAACAACAATAAAAAACCAGAGGGAAGAAGGAAAGAAAAGAAGATGACTTCTCCTTCCCCCTCTCCACTCTAGGTGAATGCTTGGGGTCATGACAGACTAGGGGACAGTGTGGAAAAGGACACAAGTATTCAGAGTGAACACTGCATGTTTAGTTCATAGGGCAGAAGATAGAAGAAGAAATCTTTGATTTTTTTGGAGTCAGGTGTTCTAATGGGATTGTTTAGAAACGGTCCCTTACAGAGGGGAAAAAAAAGAAAAGATCTAGCAAGATCTTTCTTAAAATTACTATTTGTTAGATTATTGGTCTCAGTTTCTACAGATTTTTTCCCTTGGAATTCAAGGAATTCTTGAAACCTACAACATTTCATCTCAAGCTATTGGTATACAGAAGGTGGCCATGTGTTAGGCAGTTGGTGATTAGCTTTACTCCTTCAACAGCTTTTGCCACAGTGGCCCCACATAAAGACCTTCCCAAGCTGTAGAGTGTGGTGATAACCAACTTGGGGTTCTTTGAGATGAAGTAGGAAAAGAAGCTTTACTGTTTGTTTTGCTAGAAGCCCATCAGTAGCCTCAAGCCCTTGAGATTCCTCCAATCCTTGGCACCTTGATGCTGCCCGTCAGCTTGGTTTCCTACGCCTGCTGAGTCCTGGAGTCACAGGGAAGAACAGACAATGGGCTCCCTGGCATAATTACCCTTTATTTATGCACCAGTCCATCTTGGAAGTTTTACTTACTTCAGATGCCAGGCTGCTGGTAGTTTTGTATATTTAATCAGTAGAGAGAGGATTTTGTTTTTGCAGGAAAGTGCATGTTGGTTTTAATACCATCATAACTAACACCATTCATAAAATCATGCCAGTAGCTAGTATTTTCTTAGGGAAAATGTACAACACCACCCTCTGTTCATTCCATCAGTATGGTTTCAGGCAAATTACTTCATCTCTGTAGACTTCATTTGAGCTTGATCTACATATCTCCTATGGGTTGTTGTGGGATTACATGAAATCAAACATATTAAAATGCTTTTAGAATTATAAAGTGCTTTATGCAAAGAGTTATTTGATCTGATGTGAACTGATACTCAAACCCCGGGCCTGGGCTACAGGTATCTCTCTAGTAAGCGGATCTATGCCTGACACGGAGTGGGCGCTCCCCACATGTTTGCTAGGCTGTACTTGGTGCTGGTCACACCACATGAGTCTTGTTTTCCATTCCAGGCAGCACATATCAAGAAATGGAGGCATCAGCATTGCTAAGATGCTGAAGCAAAGGAAAGAAATGGGGGCATTTACATAGGAAAGGAGAGGATCTGAGAGACCCAGTAAATGTCTCCACATATTTGCAGTGTTGATGGATGGGAAGATGTATGTGTGTATCTCCAAAGGAAAGAACTATGATCCGTGAATGAAAGAGGAAAGTAAAATTTGATGGATTCAAAAGAACCAACTCTCTACTAAATTCGGGACAAAAGCTCCCTGTGCAGGAGGCTTTTTTGTTATTGTTGCTGGTTTTTAGAGCTAAAAATGAGAATGGCGAACACATAATGAGTGGATGTTTTCCACATGTTCGAAACACTTGAAATGATTTACAGCCTTACAACAACTGTGAGAGATTAATACTTCCATTCTCTCCATTTGGCAAATCCGTTAACTGGGGCCAAGGGAGGGGAGGTGATGTGCCCAGTTAACACCACTGGCAAGTCGGAAAGCTGTCCGGGTCACCTGTCGCCAGAGCCCAGCTCAGTTTATTGAGTGCCTACTTGGTATTCTTAGTTACTTCACATGCATTACGTCC
The DNA here is from genome assembly GCA_002007465.1 of Ailurus styani. Taxonomy (NCBI): domain Eukaryota; kingdom Metazoa; phylum Chordata; class Mammalia; order Carnivora; family Ailuridae; genus Ailurus; species Ailurus styani. The sequence goes on along the minus strand of LNAC01000055.1, from coordinate 1,832,595 downwards.
AGTCTTCCCAACAATTGTGTGAGCATGGCTTATTATCCCTTCTTGAGGTAAGAAAAGAGACTGAGGGAGGTTAAATCAAATGCCCATTGTCATGCTTTTGAGGCGTGGCTGAGCTGAGATCAAAACCACACTCTAATTTACCCCAAACCCTTTGTTCTTGCCAGGCCACCACATCTACTGCTCCACCTCTCACAAGTCAATTTGACCTGAAAAAGAGAAAAACCAGTTGCCTCCATGCCATTATAGTGGGTGTCTGGGTGGTCGATCATCAGATTCTTCTGGGGAATACTGACAAAATGCGCATGCACAGCCTTCTTCGAAGACCTATCAGACCAAAAATCTGCAGGGTTTATCTAGAAACCCCCTGTTCCCCATCATCTTCTCCTAGTGTTTTTGATGACTCTTGGGGTTGGAGAATCTCTGAATCAGATGATGGGGAAAAGTCCCTCAGAGAGAAGAGCCTAAGAAACCAGCTATTTTCCTTGCTTGAAACATGAGGCGCTCAGTATACATTTGTTTTACCAAATGAATGGATGTATAATTGAGCGAACTACCTTTTTTGTAAATGGATTGAAAAGTGTATAGATAGGGGCTCTAGGGGGGTCCATCCTTTATGCTTTATGAACCCTATACTTGTTTCTGTTCTTTAATCCTATGGGTGCTGTCTCAGTAAAATTCTTCTCTATCAGTGTCTGTTCACCCAAAGTTTAAACACCAGGAAGGCCCAGTCTTGCATCCAGATACGTACATTTTAATGGAACCGAGGAATGGTCAGTGGGAGCTCTCTAGTGGATGAAGAACAGCCAGTGACAGTAATGAATGTGTCATCAACGTTTATGCTCTTGAGTTTTTAACATTGGTTGCTTGTTCTAAACTTATTATCTGAACCAACTGCATTGGAAACCATGTGGGAACAACTCTTCAAATGTGTTAGAGAATTTTATGCTTGCCGGGAGAATAGCTCTTTTGGGGGGGGTGTTCCAATTTTAATGTTTTCAATTCTAGACTGACTGGAGCCAGGGAATTGTCAGCTGTTCATATAAAGTGTTTCCTTTCCTCCCTTCCTTCTTTTCTTCCTTCTCTCCCTCTTCCCTTCTTTCTTTCTCTTTGTTTTAGCAAAGAAAAATATGTGTCTAGTGAGAAACTTCAAGGGGCTTGGTTGAGGGTCAGTGAATGAGATGGAAAAATGGCTTCAAGTTAGGGGTGGCTATTGTTTTATTTTCCCCCAAATTCCTCCTCTAATCCCCACATCTTGGCCCGCTAACTATAGAACTCTCCTGACTGTTGTAAGAACAGTATTTATAACCTATCTTCCGGAATGTGGAAATGTGCACAAGATCTATAAATTGTTTTAGTGTTTCCAGATTGTAACAGAGACATTTGTAGGGTAGTTAGGCCTATGGATTCTGCACCTGTGTGTCTGATGTTAAGCACAAATTGTCTAACTCCAGAAGTGCTAAGTCCCAGGTACCCAGGGAAACTTTTGTAGAGAATCCGTCTTCGGGTTAGTTTTCTCATTCATAGCATTTCATGCTCTGGGCTGTCTTGTCACAATCCAGCCAATGCTGAAACCATTAAGATTTTATTGGGTTTGTCCCGGTGTCATTATATTATGTAATCAGCAGTGCTTATTGACGATTCTTATTTTCTGTGCTATGATTTTTATAGTCTGAGTTTATTAAGCGCTCCTGGAATACAGGCTCCTGGAATTAATTAAAAAAAAATCTTCTTAGGCAGCACTGAGAAACACTTTGCTGAAAGCTTTTATGTGATTTATATGCTTTGAGTCTCAGTTCCTATGAAAAGAGTTAAATTAGAGTAAAGTAGCCCGGAATAACTTCTGCCATTACAGTCAGCTTTAACAGACTGGCAGGGCCAGGTTCTTGGGGTCTCCAAAGAGCATTTGTTCCGTGTTGATTTATACTCGGCCTTTGGAAACTGTGTTTTCTCCTTTCAGTGAAAATTCCTGTTTTTCCTTAGCACCTTCCATTAAACCGTTCTTTCAATCTCTAGTTTCCTGGAAAGGAAGCATATTCAGTGCAGTATTCAAACAAATAAGAAAGGGGAAACAAAACAAAATAAACAAATAAAAACTATTTTTGCTCTCAATATTTGAAACTCATAAAGCAAAATCTTTTATTCCCAATAGTTAAAGACTTATAAATGGAAATGTCCAGTGACCTTGAAACATGGGTTTGTTTATTATCTTCTGGAAACAGGAGTCCCTGAGTGAGAAGCAGGCAGAGTTGGGAGAACTGCTGTGCTGCCCAAGTTTGATTTCTTCTCTCAGCTGGGTTGGGTTTCACCTCTTGATCCATATAATAACCAGCTTAGGTCCACGTGCATCACTTCTGGAATCTCTTCCCTTGCTTGCACCTTTTTAGCCTTCAGATCATCACATAGACAAGCTCTGTCCTGCAGCACTTTTCCTGATACCCCAGGGACTAGGTTAGAGCTCTTTATGCAGTACTTTAATTCTCTGATACCCAAAGAGTGGAACACTTGACATAGTACTGTAATTCCCTGCTTATTAATTTCTCTCCCCTCACTGATTTTAGTCAAGCTCATGAATCCAAAACCCACATCAGTTCCTCCTCAGACTATATTCTCATTCTAGTGCTGAAGAAATGTTGGCTGAATAAATGAATGAAAAACATGTTACATTTTCATGTTGTTTTTTCTTTTGTTGGTGTCCTTGACAAGAAGCAGTTTTAGCTTCTGTTTATTAGAAACCTATGCTCAATTTCTTCTATAAAATTAGAAAAATAATGCTAACCTTCTAAGGTACTTATAAGATGGTGTGGGTCAGTGGTTTATAACTGGGGATGATTTTGTCACCCCAGGGGACATATGTATGACAATGTTTGGAAATATTTTTGGATGTTCACGGTAGCCTCACACAGAATTATCCAGCCCAAAATGTCAATAGTGCTGGGTTGAGAAATTCTGCGGTATATGGAAGGGCATAGAACTTGACAGGTTCAAGGTGATTTTATTTTGCAGTACATGTTGGGAGTTTACCTCTTTGGACACCAAATAATAATAATTAGGGAGACAATAACAGTTTATATTTATTACGTTCTTGCCTGTGTCAGGCATCATGAAAGCTTTTCACAAATACAATCCTATTCAATTCTCTCAAGAGTACTGAGTTAGGAGCTATTATCCTAATCTTTCAGGTGAGGGAAGGAAGGTGTGAAAGGTCAAGGTCCTGAGACTACTGCTTGTCTGGGGTGGGAGGAGAACCTGGAGGCGTATGCATTTGGCCGTTCTACTATACTGCTTTCTTTATGAATAAAGTCTCCAGCTTAATTTCTGAAAGCATTTTTGCTCTCAGTATTAGGTAAGAATTAGCACTGAAAATATAGAGAAAATTTTAGCCTACTTAAATGAAAAAAAAAAGTCATTATTGCCTACATGTTTGTAATTTTACACTTGCACTAATTTGAACAAAGATACAGTATATCGACTGACATATACAGGCTGTCATTGATCCAAGAATTACAACAAATCTGCTATTTGCTCTAATTTTGTGGGATTCTCAAGAAGTTCAAAGAAAACCCTGAGAGTTTGTTTTCCTTCAGAATTGAAGTTGTCATAGCTGATCAACACATGGTGATCTTGATGGGACTTTTCTTCTGTTCAGGTGGATAAACAGTGACAGTTTGTCCGAAGTAATCCTATTAGAGGATTTCTTCAGGACCACATCCTCTTCTTACATAATTACAGAAGAAGCACTCCTAAGTAGAGTATATCGCCAAGAGAGAAACGCCTGGGGCAAAGGGTGGGCTGATGGGGCTTTTCCCCCCTCCTTCCGGAAGACTTGGTGCAGGCAAGTGGAACATGTATAACTTGGAAGCACGATAGCTTCCAGGTCCAAAACCTGAGTACTTTGTTAGCTCCCAGGGATAATTGCTTTGAGGTTGTTAGTTGATGACCTTTCTAAGTAAATTCTGTCACCCTCAAGTATTAGATCATTGTTTCCAGGGCCTTAAAACTTAGCTTATAAACATAGTTAAGAAACATCTATTTTTTTTTTTTTTTTACTTCGGAACTTAGAACCCTGGAGCAGCTGTTTTTCTCTCTCTTCGGAAATTCTATTTATTGTGTGCCAGTATCCCATGTTGAAGATTCCTGTGGAATGCTCGAAACCGCGTGAAGTTCTATTCTATCGGTCTCACTTTCCTACCTCCTGTGAAGAGTAAATGCTAATAGCACCAAACGAATGTTTGTTCTTAAATAAATACTGCTTTATCAAGTGGGCTCCCCTGATTACAAATAACTTTTTAAGCTCCTTCTGGGCATTAGTGCTTGTCACTCAGACATACATTTTCTTTTTTTAAAAGATTATTTATTTATTTATTTCACAGAGGGAGAGAGATCACAAGGAGGCAGAGAGGCAGGCAGAGAGAGAGAGAGGGGGGAAGCAGGCTCCCCGCCGAGCAGGGAGCCCGATGCGGGCCTTGATCCCAGGACCCTGAGATCATGACCTGAGCCGAAAGCAGAGGCATTAACCCACTGAGCCACCCAGGCGCCCTCAGACATACATTTTCAAGGGGCTGTTGAGGCCAGGTTTATGGGATGGTCACTGCCCTACTCCACCTACAAGATGTCATTTTATGTATAAGATGCAATTTGAGGCTATTTCCTGGGGACAAAAGTGATCAGTATGCCTTATGCTTTTACTGTTCCTAAAGAGTTATCTGCCATGCTCTTGCAATTTGTTTTATATTTAATAAAGTAAAACATTTGAATGATTAAATAAGATGTTACTGTGTTTAGGGCAATGCCTCTCAAATGTTAACCTGTACGCCCTAGGTCTTGCTAACGTGCAGGTTCTGCCTTTCCAGCAACTTCCCAGCTTGAGTTTATATTCCTGGACCCGGATCACCTTTGAGTAGCAAGCTATTAGGGAACACTGCGATGGTTTAATAATTTGAAATCTGAGCTGAGGATGACATCAGGCTGATGACATTAAACTCCTTTTTCCTATATGATCCCAGTTGTATTATAAATGATTCTTTAGGCAGATAGGGAGACTTTTGCTGGAGTGGGGAGATGGCTCCTGTCTAGTGGTGAAACTTATATTTCTAAGTTTTAACAAATTAAATAATGTTTGGTGTTTAATCAAGTATCATAGCTCAGTCTGGTTTTGCCTGGACAAGGATTCCCTCTCCCACCCCTTTCCTTTTAAAGGTTTTTGAACAATAAGACATGCATTTTACTGTTTCAGGTCATCAGAGGCTTTTTTCTTTCTTTCTTTCTTTTTTTTTTTTGGTGGTTCACAGTTTTTTTTTTTTTAAGTTGTAGGACGAATTTACAATATCCTTGACACTTAAATAGGATTTACAGTGTTGTTTTTTTCTTTTTTGAAATTATGTTTCTAAAGATAGCTAAAAGAACAATTTCAAATAGTTCCTCTGAGCTTCTAGATATAAGTCGTTTTTGAGTTTCTGTCTGTTGGTGAGAATTAAGAAACTCATAGCCTGCCATGTCCTGTCATGTTAGCTTACTTTATAAGGAAATCAAATCTGGCACCTTTCAATTAACTGCTTTACCTCTCTGATCTAAAAACAGACACGTTGTAGAGCAGGAAGGCATCATTACTGTTTGTGGATTGCCTTTACTTCCCCAACTGGGTCTTCTATCATTTCAAAGTCGGCTGAAGGTCCTTCTTGAAAAGTAGAAAAAAAGCCCTCAGAGATAAGAGGGAGATGATAGAGTTGAAAAACAACTTATTCCCAGTCATGAGCTTGGCAGCTCTCAAGGGGATCAGAAGGGTGTATTTCATCTGTACCTGGGGGTCCGGAAAGAGGGAATAAACAGAAAATGTATCATGGACTGGAGCCTAGTTGTTCTCCTTGGTAACTCAAGTGTAAACTATTTTAGAGAAAGACAAAGATGAAAAGAGGCAAAAGTGGGGAAGAAAACAGAAATCTCTCTACCTTCATGCATGCTTCCGTGTGTTACTTTTATTCCTCTCCCTCACAGTGTCAGATCAAAAGGACACATCTTTTTATTTTTTTTAAATTAGTTTCAGAGGTAGAATTTAGTGATTCATCAACTGCATATAACGCCCAGTGCTCATTACATCACGTGCCCTCCTTAATGCCCGTCACCCAGTTATCCCATGAGCCTGCCCACCTCCCCTCCAGTGGTTCCTTGCTTGTTTCCTAGAGTTCAGCATCTCTCATGCTTTGTCTCCCTCTTAATTTTCCTCTTATTTTATTTTTCCTTCCCTTCCCCAATGTCATCTATTTTGTTTCTTAAATTCTACCTATGAGTGAAATCATATTGTATTTCTCTTTCTCTGACTGACTTAATTTCACCTAGCATCAGACCCAAAGGACACATCTTTTTAAACGACTTCATCAGTCCCTATCTTGCATGTGTTTGTTTATTCATAACTAGAAAGGGTTTCACAGGTTTGCCCTCAAGTTATCTTAATTACTCAGTCACTTGTGTCATCTTGAAACAAGATGTGACCAGTTGGATTTGCAGGTGATCATCATTATTGATTCAGTGGATTCAGCAGTGTGCCTTGCACTTTTCTATTTGCTTATGCAAATGGATATTTGAGAAGGTACTGATGGGGATGTAAAATTCACAGTATGATAACTGAGGGCGAGAAGTAACAGTATGGTTTTCCTTTGAAGATCAGATAATTGAATCATGTTCCTTTCTTCAGTACCTTGTCAACTAAATTACTGTTACTTAAAACATCACTTTAAGCCAACCCCTGCCTCTGGTCATTTGGTCCCAGACATGTTGTTCTCAAAGGGGAAGAATCAGATCAGCACTTCATCCATTACGACCATGAACTGACTTTTTTCTCTTTGCTTTCCTACAACAGATTGCAGATTGAACTGAACCCAGAAGTTCAGAGTCTGATCAACGTTGACCTGATCTACAACAGGAGAAGGGAGTTTTAGTTCTGCCTGCCCAGTTGGACCCCTGGTGACCGCTGATAACTTGGCTTCACTCATTGCCTGTGTGGAAAATTCTCCGTATTGAATTTTTTTTTTTTTTCCACATGGAGGACAGTAACAAAGAAGACAACACAGGCTGATAAGACCAGAGACCACAGGAGAATTCTTTTACCACAGGCCTTCGAGACTTTCCTCTACTTGGAGTTCTGGACTTTGACAGAACCCTAGCCAGTCATTTGGGTTTTGCTATATATATATATTTTTTTGTTGTTGTTGTTTTCTCTTTTTCGTTTCCCTGCTACCTTGTATTTTGTTTCTGTACTTCAGAAATGGGCCTACAGACCACACAGTGGCCCAGCCATGGGGCTTTTTTCCTGAAATCTTGGCTTCTTATCTCCCTGGGGCTCTACTCACAAGTGTCAAAAATCTTGGCGTGCCCTAGCGTGTGCCGCTGCGATAGGAACTTTGTCTACTGTAATGAGCGAAGCTTGACCTCAGTGCCTCTTGGGATCCCGGAGGGCGTAACCGTACTCTACCTCCACAACAACCAAATTAATAATGCTGGATTTCCTGCAGAACTGCACAACGTCCGGTCCGTGCACACGGTCTACCTTTACGGCAACCAACTGGATGAATTCCCCATGAACCTTCCCAAGAACGTCCGAGTTCTCCATTTGCAGGAAAACAACATTCAGACCATTTCACGGGCTGCTCTGGCCCAGCTCTTAAAGCTCGAGGAACTTCACCTGGATGACAACTCGATATCCACGGTCGGTGTGGAAGACGGGGCCTTCCGGGAGGCCATCAGCCTCAAACTGTTGTTTCTATCCAAGAATCACCTGAGCAGTGTGCCTGTGGGGCTTCCTGTGGATTTGCAAGAGCTGAGAGTGGATGAAAATCGAATTGCCGTCATATCAGACATGGCCTTTCAGAACCTCACGAGCTTGGAGCGTCTGATCGTGGACGGCAACCTCCTGACCAACAAGGGCATCGCCGAGGGCACCTTCAGCCATCTCACCAAGCTCAAGGAATTTTCCATTGTGCGGAATTCCCTCTCCCGCCCCCCTCCCGATCTCCCAGGGACACATCTGATCAGGCTCTACCTACAGGACAACCAGATCAACCACATCCCTTTGACCGCCTTCTCCAACCTGCGCAAGCTGGAACGGCTGGATATATCCAACAACCAGCTGCGCATGTTGACTCAAGGGGTCTTTGATAACCTCTCCAACCTGAAGCAGCTCACGGCTCGGAATAACCCCTGGTTTTGTGACTGCAGCATTAAATGGGTCACGGAATGGCTCAAATACATCCCTTCCTCTCTCAACGTGAGAGGTTTCATGTGCCAAGGGCCCGAGCAAGTCCGGGGGATGGCTGTCCGGGAGCTGAATATGAATCTTTTGTCATGCCCCACCACGACCCCGGGGCTGCCCGTCTTCACCCCGGCCCCAAGTACAGCCTCTCCAACCACTCAGCCTCCCATCCTCTTGGCCCCGACCCCCAGCAGAAGCTACACACCCCTGACTCCCACCCCCGCCCGACTGCCCACGGTTCCCGACTGGGACGGCAGAGAGAGAGCGACCCCCCCCATGTCTGAACGGATCCAGCTCTCTATCCATTTTGTGAACGACACATCCATCCAAGTCAGCTGGCTCTCTCTCTTTACCGTGATGGCGTACAAGCTCACGTGGGTGAAAATGGGCCACAGTTTGGTAGGGGGCATCGTCCAGGAGCGCATCGTCAGCGGCGAGAAGCAGCACTTGAGTCTGGTCAACTTAGAGCCCAGATCCACCTACCGGATTTGTTTGGTCCCCCTGGATGCTTTTAACTACCGGGCTGTGGAAGATACCATCTGTTCTGAGGCCACCACCCTTGCCTCCTATTTGAACAATGGCAGCAACACGGCTTCCAGCCACGAGCAGACGACGTCCCACAGCATGGGCTCCCCTTTTCTGCTGGCGGGCCTCATCGGGGGCGCTGTGATATTCGTGCTCGTGGTCTTGCTCAGCGTCTTTTGCTGGCACATGCACAAAAAGGGGCGCTACACGTCCCAGAAGTGGAAGTACAACCGAGGCCGGCGGAAAGATGACTACTGCGAGGCAGGCACCAAGAAGGACAATTCCATCCTGGAGATGACCGAAACCAGCTTTCAGATCGTCTCCTTAAATAACGATCAGCTCCTTAAAGGAGATTTCAGACTGCAGCCCATTTACACCCCAAATGGGGGCATTAATTACACAGACTGCCACATCCCCAACAACATGCGATATTGCAACAGCAGCGTTCCAGATCTGGAGCACTGCCACACGTGACCGCCCGAGCCCCGGCGTCAGCGAGGCGGACCGTGAGACTCTTGAGAACACACACGTGTGTGCACCTAGAGACACGCGAATTACATTTGATAAATGTTACTCAGATGCATTTGTGCATTTGAATACTCTGTAATTTATACGGTGTACTATATAATGGGATTTAAAAAAAGTGCTATCTTTTCTATTTCAAGTTAATTACAAACAGTTTTGTAACTCTTTGCTTTTTAAATCTAAAAAAAAAAAATAGTCGCTGAAGTACTGTACAGGGTTGTACAATGAGAACCCAACGCCAAGGCAAACGATGGAGTGATTCTTCCTCATGAGGCACATTAACCATTTTTGCTGTGGAAGCTGTCAGAATAAATTCCTTTCTTACGGTCGGTGGTCAGATGAAAGGGCAGATTAGAACGAACTCATCGGGGTAGGCTAAGTGATGTGGGTAAAACAAGAAATGGCCCAGATACCTTCATGCTATTTCTGCACTTCCTGGTCTGGAAGAGAGGTTAAAAATCTCAAAATATAAGAAAGGAGGTAGTTACCCTGATTTGACCCAAAGCAGGAAACAGAGAAAAGCATCACGAGGAAGCCCGTTCCTGTAAGATATGTTAACCCAACCCGGCAGAACCCAGCAAATGACATGTTTGGAAAAGAACTGCAAACCCGGGCATTGGCTTTCTGACCGGGAGCTTAAAAATCACTCCTCGTGCTTCCCTGACTCTATATGATAACAGAGTTAGAGACCTGAGTCTGATTTCGGTCATCTTCAGGGACAGGTAGGATGTTCCAGCAAGAAAACTCCCTTTAAAAGTGTTACTATTCAAATTATATGTCAGGTTGAATCCCATTCAACAGAGATATATTCTAGAATACTTTTTTAGAAGAGGCTAATAAAATAATGGGAAGAATTATATTGAATGGAATTATTTTTGATAATGAGAATTATTTGGGTAGATTCACTGCAGCTATGTCAACATGATATTTAGACAAACAAGAGATTAGCATTTGGAATATACTGAACTTGTTATTTAAAAACTATCAATACCACGTAGACAAACACAGGTGATCAACGGTTCTTCTATACTTTATCAAATGACTGTGTTTGTATCATGTTGAAATAGCTTGAATTAATACCTTTATCCCCTTGCAAATTTGTCTTCCAATCACCTCTATATATTTTCGTAATTAGCTATTTATGCTATATTTGTTTGATTTTTTCTCCCACTCTGCTTAAAATTTGAAAGGAAATTTTAGATGACAGTCTTGGTTGCACAAAATATCCATATATACTTATACACTTTAAAATGTATACTCATTTTCAGTGCTAATAATTCTATGGCGACACATCAAAGCTGGATGAAATGTTTTTTGTTTTTGTTTTTGTTTTTTGTTTTTTAAAAAGCAATACTGAGTTTCCACCTTGGACTGACTTTGATCCTGTTCCAGTTTTGAAATTTCATTTATTCCTTTTTAGTTTTGGCTGTCCCACTTCTTTGGGAATCATAGAGGGATAATCAATCTTTTATTAACAGGATAATGTGAACGATGAACAAGTCAGGGAGTGTAGGCTTGTTCCCCTAATCTTGGCAGAGTGGGGCGTAGAGCAGAGGGCATAGGGAAGGATATCTGTGCTTAACTCTAGATATTTTCGAAGCAATGCCCATCTTCACAAAGTATGTATAATTTACTCCTTTTCATCCCTTAGATGTAGAAGGGCTATCGATCGCATACATTATCTAAAAAACACACACCCTTGGAAAATTCCTCTTAAAATCGAAATTCACCCTGTGTTGCATATTTCCTTTACCACTGGCCATTTTTTAGGGACCTATGAAGTTAATGTCACAATCATTTTTGCTTTCTCTCTCTCTCTCTCTCACTTTTAACAAAATAGAACTGTGATGTGTCTTCTTTGTAAGAGTTTAGGTATAAAATGCTATGCAAGTTTTTCTTTATAGTAAGAGCTTTATTTTCTTTAATAATGTACGCCCAATTTATATGTTTTAATCTCCCTTGTCCCTCAGAATAAGCAGAAAATATAACTGAAGTTACAGTGTTGTAGAAGCAAGAATCAAAACTGCAGTCAGTTGAGCTGAAATTAGCTACGAATTAATTTGAATTAATTCTAAAGTGACTTAGGTTTCCATTTTAATCTATTAGCTAGCAAATTTTGGCTGTTGCTTTTTTAAAGCTAATTCCACACAGCAAGGGGACAAGACAGTCTGTGAAGGTGGTCAGTGTAAACAGTAAGCCATGTAACATTCAGGACAATGACATGGGGTTTTGTGTACTTATCTGGATAATGCCCATCCACGGTCCTCTTCCCCTTGGCTGTGTAGATAAAACTATGTGTTCAAATGATGGTACTTTGACTTTTGAGGGTTTTTTTCTCTCTTATCCACAAAATAATCATTCTCGTTTATTTCTGTTGTGTGTATAACCCCGGCGTGATATTTGGCTACTGAAATGTTTTTGCATTGGGCCAAGAAGACCAATGTTGGAGAGGTTTCTGTGATGTCTTATGGGATTCATAGAATTATTTGGGGCTTAACTGGTACAATGAAGACCTAGTCACCTGAAGTGGATCCTTTGCTAGAAGATGTTCCTGAAGAGATAGAATGTAGTTACAGGCTTCACTTTGCTCTTGCACACAATGTGGCAGAGACTGCTAAAATTCAGATCAATGTCCCATTTGTCATGGCATACCTGGGGCTCTTGTCTACACCAGGATAGAAAGCACATCACAGTACTTGTAATGTCTTATGTGTCTTAGGAAAACTGCTGCCCAACCAAGCATCGGTGTTGGATTAGGGTTTGATTGGCATTTGCAGTCACGGGAATGTGTTCTACTCTGTATTCGAGCCTCTTTTGCTGTCATTGTTTTGTATTTTGATATTAGTCAAGAGTCACAGTTGAAAGTGCAGGCCAAGTCCGTGAGGAAAGCCGTACACAAGCAACTGGCTTATAAAGAGCTTGATGCCGTTGACCAAGCAAGGTGATCAGATACTACACAGCCACTTTCAGAGCTAGGGAACTGTCGCTGTGCAGAGGAAATTCTAAAAGGAAAAGAGATAGCCATGATCACACAGATGTTACTGATCGTTATTCGTACCCAGGGTTGTCATTAATACCTATTTGTTTGGGGAGATGTCCTTGAACAGAGAGAGGCTCTGGGCTTCCCTCAAAATTGTCAGATACATTCACAGCTCATCGCAATGGACAACCACGGGCAGAGACAAGAAGTGTGTTTCCTTGCTTAGTTTCCCTGTGTGAGGAGTGGAAAACATTCTATCATGAGAAATAATACAATTTCTAATTATCTGGATGTTTGTTGAAAATATATTAGATATGTTCCCTGAGGTAAAACAAAAACAACAACAATAACAAAAACCTGTCATGTGACTAGTCTGGCAAAATTATTAATGAAGTCGCTAATTCTAAGGCTCCATTTCCTGTCAGTGCAGATCACGATGGTCTTAGTCATTTCACAAGATCCCAACGTACTTCCCCTCTGTGGAGAACCACTCTGCTTGCAGCCAGCAGGACACCCAGTCCAAACATAGGTTACAGGGAACAGTTGCTGCATGAGTTTGGGGAAACCTCAGCTGGAGAGCTCAGGGCAGCTTTTGACCATGAAGTGGTAAATTTCCATTGCCCTCTTTGTTTATAGCATTTATCTCCAACCTACCACTAGGGGACATTACTTTAGAACATGAGAAGAATGGCTTTGCCCTTGATTTCCCTGCTTCATGGGAAAGCAAAGCTGTTTCTTTGTGCCCCAAAGGGAAAGAGATACAAACACAAAACAAAACACTCTCCTAGTTCTTAATCTTGGTCAAAAATGCCCTGATGTTCTTTTTTTTTTTTAGTCAAAATACTAATGGAGAAAGCTGTAGCTTACATCCTTCTCTGATTTCTTCAACAGGGCCAAAAGGCAATTGCTGGCAACGGGGATGTTTGTCACAGGTTATGGGGAGAAAGATTTGTGCGTGTAGGATACTAGTGTTGTAACCAACGGAACAGAGCCTTGCGCAATAGTTTTCATTTTTCTTTTTCTAGCGGCACATTCACCGAAGAGCACAAAGCAAGGCCATCACAACAGGCATTTTTAAACGAGCATGAAACACACATGTGTGTGCACACACATACACACACACACACACACACCGAGGCATTTACAAAGATATCCATGGGATGTAGATTAATAACCTTTCTGAGGTAAGGTGAAGGTGTCGCCACTGTCTGTCCATCCTAGGACCAGTATATATTCACTGAAAGTTAATCCCGACGATTTGTTATTGTTTGAACCATATGTTGATTTGCTTCCGGTTTATGTTTAGTGTGTTCTCACTGACAAGGGACTGCAAGGGGCTGGAAGATTCTGCATTACACATCCTCTGAGACCTACCATGTCGCACACTTTGTTAACTACCAACTTCACTCCACACTATACAGTACCTTGTTGATATATTCAGTAAAGGCTTATTTTAAAAGAAAACCACATTGTGTTCATCTGAGTAAGTTCATTGGGTTACAACCAATACTTGCATTGTTAACGTTAAAAAGAAATGTGGGACGCTTCCTGATGCTGGCAGGAGGGCGGCAGGGATGAAGAAAGTGGTAGGATTTTTCCCTTTCTCCTACCTCGAAGAAGCATTTTTTAAGGCTATGTGAGCCTTTTTGTGTGAGGGGTTTATATGACATCTTCATGTTCTTTTCTATTTCCCAACTAGATTTGTGTTTCTATGAATATCTTTTTAGTATACACACATACATCAAGCATATTGTTTTGTATTTGTGAAATCTGTGTTATTTAGGGTAGAGATAAATACCAATGTAGTTATCCAATCAGAATAATCTTTTCCGTATTTCAACACATAAGCTATTGGTTTTAAATGTCAATTTTCTTTACGAATTTTCATGGTACATTTCTACTTCAGATTGTTCATAGCTCAGGCACCCATACTTCTAATGAGCATTTATGGAATGCATCTATTCATATGCTCCAGTTCAACTCAGATTAATCTCATGGTTTTCCAGAGCCCTTTCTCTAACTCTTCTTGACCATTTCACTAATAATGTATTTGACAGAGATTAAATCAGGAAATAAAATCATGACACTTCAGTTAACTAGTGCTAATTATTTGTAGACTCTCTGTTGGAAAATTAAGTATGAAAGACAATGGTAACAGGTGATTCATATTACACTTGGGAGATTTTATGTCAAGTAATGATGTCCAGGCAACTCTTAGTCACTCTTACCAAGAATTACAGACCTTACTCTGTGAAGATCAGACTTTTTAGTCCAGGAATACAATTCATTAAAAAAAAAGAAGTTTATTAAAATCCTACTCTGTTCCAGACACCTGGCTGAGTCCAGAATTTTCACAGAAGAATAAAATACAGTCTTAGGCAAATCAGTCATATCTTCCACTTCTCTGTGTTCCTGAAGAAATCTGTCCAACCAAAGTATTTACTCCTTATCTACTTTCTACAGAGTACTATGTTAGATTCTCCTGGAGATTTGGAAAAAAAAAATATGACTCTGCTGCTAAGGAGTTCATAGATCATGCAGTAAGCTAATTTTCTAACACATTCTAGGGTCTCAAAGACCATGCATTCTCTCAAACTCAACAGAGTGTCTAAGGTGACAAAAGAAACATATGTACTTCTTGGTAAATTTGATGATGCATTTGTTGTATATATTAGATGATCTTGGTGTTTAATAGATGACACAAAGTGATAGTGCATTGATAAAATTAGAATTGAATTTGAATTAACTTTTCAAACATATACTATGGGATTGAGCATGTAGGAATTTTGTTTGATAATTAGATATGCAACCTTAAATTTCCTTTGGGCACCTGAATATAAATTAATCTAAAACACGAATAATTGCACCTTATAATTATTGAACACCTGTGTAAGACCATATTTAGAATGCTTCGATACAAGTGGTCACATTTTGTCTTTAACCATGTAAGGTACATTATCATCATTTTTCAGATTGTAAAACTCAGCTTCCTGAGAAGTATAGTGATTGGTCCATGATCACAAAACTTGTAAATGACAAGAGTCGGAATTAACCTAAACGTGACTCTTAGATTCTTAACTATTTCCTTTCTCTTAATAAATTGACCAGCTTTAAGACTGACTAGGCTTCAAGACAACTTCTTTGTCAATGGCTAAAATTTGTGATGATGGAGATATCACGACTTCACTCAGTGGATGCCTATATTAATTACTGTTCATGACAAATCAAGGGAACATTCTAAAAACCTAAAAATATCTTTTAAATCCATTCATTACACACCCCTGTTTTTTTTAATAGAAATTCTGTGTTTGTTATTATTGGATGACTGCACGTTTATCTGATTTGAAAGCTTCAGATGGAATCAAGATATGCCTAAACCCACAGGGTGAGCTGAAAGAACTATTAAAAGGACTTGAGTTAGGTTATTTTTAGCAATGAATTTGTTTCATACTTGAGAGGTTGCTCGAAGTATTTTGTAGATCCTGCTGAAGATGCTCATATGTCAGACTCTATTAGGGCCTTAGCAAACCGGCTTCTGGATTTACGCTTTTTTTTTTCATAGCACAAATAGAAAACGTGTGTTTTAGAAGATGTTATACGAGTTTTGTTTTCCTTAGTTATGCTGAAAGTTAAGGATAAAGAATTTGTAATGGTACACTCTAAAACAGATTCCTTGTTAGCACACACACCAACTGATGAACCCATTTACCCATTGGCCCTGGTATGAAGTCTAAACTAAATGAAAAATTTGTTACATCTTGAAGGAGATTCTGATCATTTAAATGACATAATTCCACATTGGGTCAATCTATTCTTAACCACATATAAAATTGTGCCGGTTGAGAGTCTGCTAAAGTCCCTGATTTGGGTAGTAGGAGCCTTTGTTAGTTTCATTTGTTTTCATTCCACAAATATTTGCTGAAGCCTGGTAAGGACAGTAACTTTGTATCATTGACTGGCATTCAGTACATGGGTTAGGCTTTTCCCACTTCTTTGCTTTCTTCAAGTGCTCACACTCTTAACATGTAAATAATCTGGCAATGTTTCTACTTCCAACACTTGTAAGATTTCACGAATGTATTTTCTTCTCTCAGTTTCCAAACTCTGACATGGTTAAGACCCTTCCCGTGGTCTCTAGTCCACTTACATTTTTCCTACACGCTGTGTAAAGAATGCCTGATTATGACACTCTTGGTTTCAAAATATTCCGCTGCCATGACTTTAAGAGAGAATTCAAACTCTTTGTATGACGTATATATCATATATACATTGCTCTCTGACCCTCCTTCATTATGTGCTATAGACTAGATCCAAATTTGATATGAACAGAATCTATCTCCAAGGAACCACCAACTCCTTCAGACTGCTGTAGTTTTGCTCAAGGTCTTTTAACCTATGACATTCACTTCCTCCTTTGCTTAGTGACCTGTTTCTTTCTCAAGATACAACTCAAGCGCCCCCACCTCTGGGAAGTTTCTCAAATAATATCTGTCAATTATCTGAGCCCTCTGTGCAGCTAATACAACTTTAAAATACTTCTATTTATGGCATCTATATGTTGTGGTTTTTCATGGGTCTGTTTCATGCCTATGCTCCAAGCCTCCTAGAGACAAAGGACATATTCTGTCAATTGTTGTATCTCATCCAGTGCTGAGTATAATGTCCAGACCTTGGCAGATGTATAGTACATGCATTTGGGTAAAATGTGAGCAGGACACATGGGACTCTGCTGTGATAGCAGGCTCCCTGTGGGGTCAGGCTTCCCCCGACAGCAAGAGCTCAAATGAGAGCTACCTTGTCAAGGTAGAAAGGCCGGATGCCTTTCTAAAAAGCCTCAGAATGTTCTGTGGAATTTTGGATGTGTAGAATTAGCCTTGCTCAAATGCTACAATATGAACTTTATAAGAATAAACAAAACATACATTTTTCTAAAAAAAAAACAAAAAAACTTGTTTACCCATGACAATTTCTATAGAAATTGTTGTTTTCATGATTATTTGAAGACCACATGCTTATCTGATTTGAAAGCTTTATCAGAAAATCAGGATATGTCTACACCCACGAGGAAGGCTGAGAGAACTATTCAAATGATTTGAAGAACATACCTTTTTTATATTTTGCTGACAACCTAAAAGCTCGGAACCAACTTGCAGAAAGGCATATAAAGAGATATCTTAAAGAATTGTCTTACAACAAAATGTCATCGTATGAGAAGTATCTGAAATATGGGTAGACATAAAGTCAAAGTAAAACATTTTGACAGTTTGCTAGTCAGGATGAGTTTTTCACATGTAAAACACGGAAGTAGATTATTTTTTTGTTGTTTCCATCAGCAATATCAAACAGGACAGTCATTATTCACTGTGTCACATCTTATATCTAAAATATGGTATGTATCAATTAGAGATTCACATATTATTATCTCACTTATTTGCTACAAGAACAAGTAGTTCTCTTCTAGAAATGATAGTCCCATAAAGAAAGAGGTAGGGGAGGTGGTAGTTATTAAGAACTCAGACTTGAAACAGGCTGACTTATTTTGGAAACCTGTCTCTGCCCATTGACCTTGTTAATAGCTTATACTTTATGGCCATCAGTTTCTTTCTTTCTTTCTTTCTTTCTTTCTTTCTTTCTTTCTTTCTTTCTTTCTTTCAAGATTTTATTTATTTATTTGACAGAGAGAGAGAGCACAAGCAGGCAGAGAGGGGGGCAGAGAGAGAGGAGGAAGCAGGCTCCCCGCTGAGCAGGGAGCCCGATGCGGGGCTCGACCCCAGGACCCTGAGATCATGACCTGAGCCAAAGGCAGAGGCTTTAACCCACTGAGCCACCCAGGCGCCCCACCATCAGTTTCTTTGACCTGAATAGAGACAGTGAAGTTGGACACATATGGAGGATGTCAGAACTGCTGGCATGGAGAGCAGTTGGCTGTGTCTCAGACTAAACCAAGCATTGAAACATGGCATTGAGCACCACATATTTTCCAGACAAATGTCATTTGCGAGCACAGGGTGACAAATTGCCAACTTTATATGAAGAAATCAAACTTTGTGAGTATTAAGATCAGAATTATTCCTAAGAGTCATCTATTCAAAAGTAATTAGCATCCCAAATTCCATGTAACTGTGTACAACCATTATCAATCCAAGTTTGACAGGGTTTTTTCCATTTCCCCTATTCTTTTTTTTTTTTTTTTCTGGAAAAGTTGGGGAAAGGGAGGTAACATCAGGTAGCACAGAATCCTACCAGGTCCTCTGTTTCATGATGGGTGGGACCACTCTCTAGTGTAGTTAGCACATTTCCTCTCTGATGTTCAAAACAGATGCATGGGATTATTGATGAAAATTAATTCAGAAATATCAAATGCACTCATAATGGAGTGCTCAGAAAACATTGGGAAATTAAAACATTAAAAAATCAAGATAATAACTTTCTGTTCTGGAATCTATAATGTTAAAGGACATAGTTTTACTTCATTTTACTCTATGACCAACCACAGGATCTACAACTGCACTTGGTTGGCAGCTGGTGGGGCTGGTAGCAACACCTGGAAGGGCATTTTAATGGTTTTGCAATGCAGATGCAATCCTCTACCAGCTGACGCCCAACTAACTTTTTGCAGTGAATGCATGCCTCCTCTTCAGATAGGTCATGTTTTTTCCTTCTGTACACTTTCTGTTGATGGTAGTTAAAATAGTCTCAAAGCATCTCACTCTCTGGGGTCCATATTAGGATTATTTTCCTTTTTATCCGGCCTTCCCTCATGTAATAAATGCAGGAGGTGAGATGCTAGGGGGGAAAAGTACTTCTCTTCTAATTCTTGACTGCAGAGTTTAATCGGTTTCGGAGTAGTTATTCCGCAGGTGTAAATCAATACTGGCATTCCCCTGATCTAGAGCCAATTCTTCTATTTGGTCTGGTGTCTGTTTTGATAGATTGCCCCCCCTCCAGCCCTTTCCATTGTTAAATATTTTACATACTGGCCATCGTTAGTTGGAACACAATGCACTGCACTAGTTTATCTGGAATATTCTGGCGGGAACCAGTTGCTTTGCAGTGAAGGCCAATCACCTCTGATGGTGAACAGCAGTTTCTATACAGACTATTGGAAGGGGACTAAATTACTGAACAGGAGGAATCCCTCTGAGTCTGAGTTCAAAGCTGTCCAGAGATAGAGTTAGCCTTGCTCCAGTCCATACTAACCTTGGGCCTTGAGCATATTTATGCTTCAGTTTCCTTTTTTGTCCATGGGGTACCTACAATGTTTACCTCAACTCAACCATCCAGCATAGGGCCTGACACAGACTCAATGTCAGGTACTTGCTGAAAATATATGGAGTTAATATCCAGAAAGTTGGGTTACATGGCTTGGGTCTCCCTTGGACCATAGGTAAGACCATTCATCTCTCTGGCTTGTTTCTTCTAGTTGAGAGCATAAGACTGGTTGATTTCTTAAGTTCCTTTGAACTTAAATTCTGTTTCATCCTTCTCAATTTTCCATGAAATTTAGCTGTAGTGAATGGGCTGATTTTTGTCATATGTTTTTATAAATTTTAGGAAGATGTGTATAGGATAGAAAACAAGGAGCATGCGAACAGTCAGTTTCATCGACTTTATTACAAAGACTAGCATGTCCCCCATTAATGACAGCAACAGTAAGTTCAATATGTTTGGGAAACAATATGCACAATTATCAAAAGAGCCATGGAATCACAAAGAACTGCCACTTTGGGCCTGTGTGTTGACTTAATGTTTCTAAGTCTCACTCTCCTTATATGTGAAATGGGGTAACAGTACTTGTGAAGAGTCAACAAGATAACTTATGTCAGGTGTTCGGTGCAGTAACAGACTCATTCAAACTCACTGTGGCTGAAAAATTGCAAATGAATACAGAAGCAAGTGGAAACAAAACTCATTCTTATTAACTCAATTATCTTTCCCTCAAAAGTGGGAAGTTCAAACTATGTTACGAAGTAGACATATTTATAAAATACTTTATTTCAATAAAAATTATTAAAGATAGATTTCCCCACAATAAAACTTGTATAAAGCAAGATTGTTCTTAAAATATTGAGTGCATCTTCTATCTTTGTAAGCCTTTTATGTAATAGCTATTAAACTTTAAATATTCAACGGAAAAGAAATTATGAGAAGAATACCCAGGAAAATGCTGAATGATAAATGTGCTTTATTTTTGATGAAATAGAACAGATTTTAACACTGACTGTGCCACTTCTTATCTCTGAATCTTTAAAAAGGATACAATCATGATCTTAACAATAAAGAATGAATTTTTAGAATAATCAGAAAATACTTCTTTCCAGGACATTCACTACATTTACAAAACTGCTGCTTACAGGTAGCACTGGATGTTAATATTTGGCCTTAAAGTGGTTAAGAATTCGTACCAGTACGTAATAGCTTCAGTTGATTACATCATACATCTGAATTTAATATGAAACATTGTTTTATTAAAGAGTTTTATATAATTCAGACTTTCCAATCTAGTGATTGGAAAGCCATTAAATGATCTAGCCATTAAATGAATGGCTTTTAGCTGTGTAGTTAGAAAGTTATCCTTAGGACACAAATTGAGGTATCATTATGTATTCCCTTCTTTTACAATCTCATTCATTCATTAGGTCCTTATTATAAAATTTGAAGCTTGTTAATTCTATAAAGAGAATTGAATAAAATGTAATCAAGTTAGTAAAATTATTATTTTCAAAAGTTAGTTAAGGATTAGGCTACCTCTAAAGAACCAAAATAGCATTTTAAAAGGAATTTATCAAAGCAAATATTACAAAATTATTTAATAGTATTTTTTTTAAACATTAAAATTCTACCTGGCACTTTAGGAACTTACAAGTAAATCAAAGATGAAGTTATCTGGAGGGAAAAACACATTGTTGTTAATCTTAACTAATTTTGCATAGTGAAGGAAATTCAAAATTTCAAAGGCATGTTTTTGAAAAAATTTATTTTAACAAAGATAGCTTTCACTAATGAAAGAGTTACTATAAAGTGAGTCTGTTTTAAAAAGCCAGTGCAACCTGAAAATTAAATAACAAACAAGCCAGCATAAGGAAATAAATAAATAAATAAAATGTTTATATAAAATTACCAACATTTTAACAACAGTAACAGTAACAATAACAACAACAAAAAGCCAACAAAACCAAATGAAAAACGCTTTAAAAATATGTTTTACAGAGCAGTGATCAAAGTATGGGCAAATACATTCTGGTATGACATACCTTTTTTAGGGAAAAATAAGCAATGTGTTTTATGGAGCTATGAATAAACACACTTAAATATGTAAATCATTTGTGGCATGGGTACAAGTTAATCAGGTTTAGTTTAGAAAATATAATAATAAAATAATCTCGACCAAGAAATTATCAAAAGAATTAACAAGTAGTTCAAAATATTAACCATCCAACTACTAGAAATTTGAACTGCTTTTATTAAAAGTTATTTGAGAATCCATTGCACATGAGACAGTGAAAATTGCATTGGCTTTGGAGTTCAAATATTGGCTTATTGACTTACCAGCTGTGTCCCTAGCCAAATAACTAACCTCTTTAATATCTGGTTTCTTATCTTGAAAGTGGTATAATAAAAACCCCTACCACAGTGTTGGTGTAAGAGTTCATTTAAAGTGCCCAGCACAGGGGCACCTGGGTGTCTCAGTCTGTTCAGAAGCATCCGACTCTTGATTTTAGCTCAGGTCATGATCTCAGGGTCCAGGGATCAAGGCCCCCCCAACTCCCAGGCTCTGTGCAAAGCAGGGAGTCTGCTTGTCCCTCTCCTTCTCTCTCTGCCCTCCCCACCCTCACATGCATGCTCTCTCTCTCATAAATAAGATCTTTAAGAAAAAGTTTAAAAAAATAAAATAAAATAATAAAATAAAATTGTAAAAAAGGTTACCATCACAGCACCTAGTACATAGTGGTTGCCTAGCTGTGTTAACTCCATCCAATTCCTTCCTGTCACTTCCTGTCTCTTTCTTTTTCTATCATCCCTGGTGGAACAAAATGCTTTCTTGTACTCCTGTAACGAGTACAGACATCTCACAGTTTGTTCTTTCATGAGTTTGTCAGAGAGAGAGAGGTGCTATCTCATGTGACCAGTACAGCTTTATGTACACAAAGCTCATGTGACAAGCTTTGAGCATGGATCTACCAATCCCCCCATACTTGGGGCAAGTTTTAAAGCACAGTAGTTGCCTTTTGAGTTTCTGTAGGTATTTGTGGGAGAGCTGGTGGGGCACACACTTCTGCAAAGTTTTCATGATGTCATCTCCCCACAGTAGTAACAGTAGAGTTAAGCATATGGACCCATGTAACTGGGTTATTTTAAAAAGCTTAAATTCCCTGTGGCTGTTACCCTTTGTTCTATCATCCTCCACTCTGCTTGAAATGCCCACCAGTTTCTTCATTCCTTTGATTCCAGGCAGCCTCATCCAAATGGCTATGTGATACCTAGATTTTCAAGACGTGGAGTGTTTGCTAGCCATTATGATGGGGGTTGGGAATATGGGTCTTACCCAAATACAGCAACTACCAGTAGAGGATGGGACAAAAGACAATTGAGTATGGTTGGAGAAAGAAGAAATGGAACAGTTTGCAGCCCAGGCCATTAGGATGGACAGCCACAAAAAAAAAAAAAAAAAAAAAAAGGACAACCACTGAAAAGGATCCAAATTTGGAGGCAAAATTAAGGAGAGCAAACTTTGCCTGTGTGTTTGTTATTCCGCAAAGTGCTCTAGCACTATTGGTAGGAAGACTGCGGCTGAAAAGAGAGTATTCGCTAAGGTTCTAGCCTCTTCCCCAGGTCACCACCCTTACTGGACGACTGGTAGGCACCTCGGCTCACAAATGGGCTGCAGGTTCAGTTACAGCGTCACCTGAGATTTCATCTCAGGTTCACTTTTCCCTCTACCCTGTCCTTCCTCTCTACTCATCACTTTCACAGCTGTCAATTTCAAGAGCCCTCTCTACTCATGTGTGCTCATCTCTGTGTGAGTCTGCTTCCTGGACACCCCAACCTGCCACAGCCTGCTTCACACTTCTGCTCAAGGCTAAATTTCACCAGAGGTAGACCTATAATTATAGGAAGGTCTAAGACTGAACCCAAAGGTGTTCCCTACTTATTGAAGAACATGAAATAAAATTAACTTCAAGTCATAACCCCTGACTGTTTAGTTCTAGAATTTGAATGAGACACATGAACACCTACACATGAGGCCCCAATTTTGCTGCATGTTTATGGCAAACCGAGTTTAGTTAATCAATATGTAACCTTTCCCCTTCTCTGATGATTGTCAAATTTCTGAGAAAATAACCCAAACATACCTTAAAAATAAAAATTAAATAAACACCAGCTCTAAAAAATAGTTAATATTCAATTCTTTTTTTAAGACTTCATTCATTTGAGAGAGAGAGAGAGAAAGCACACATGAGTTGGGGGGCAGGGCAGAGGGAGAAGGAGAAGCAGACTCCCCACTGAGCAGGGAGCCCCACGTGGGACTCAATTCCCAGACCCAGAGGTCATGGCCTGAATGGAAGGCAAAATCTTAACCATCTGATCTACCCAGACATTCAATTCTTTTTTTTTTTTTTAAGATTTTATTTATTTATTTGATACAGAGAGAGAGATTACAAGTAGGCAGAGAGGCAGGCAGAGAAGGAAGCAGGCTCCCTGCTGAGCAGAGAGCCCGACGCGGGCCTCGATCCCAGGACGCTGAGATTATGACCTGAGCCGAAAACAGAGGCTTTAACCCACTGAGCCACCCAGGCGCCCCAGACATTCAATTCTTTAAAGCCAAGGGAAACTAGAATTTCTCAACTCAATATGAAAAGAAAAAGGAATAAGAAAAAGACAATCAGGAGTGCCTAGGTGGCTCTGTCAGTTAAGCGTCTGCCTTCAGCTCAGGTCCTGGGATCAAGCCCCACATCGGGCCCCCTGCTCAGCAGGGAGTTAGCGTCTCCCTCTGCCACTCTATTGGCTTGTGCTTATTCTCTCTCTCTCTCAAATAAGTAAATAAAGAAATAAATAAAATCTTTAAAAATAAATAAATAAATAAGACAACCAAAGTGTTTGGTGGTTTGGTGTAAGTAAATCCTAGTCTGCTGGATGCACAGCAAAGACGGTCACTGAGCCGTCAACTATCTAACGAGGAAAGGATTTACTGGAGAGGCGTCCAGAGAAGACAGGAAGCAAGCCTCAAATCCACCTCCCATACGGAGGAGAGGCAGGGAAATATAAAGAAAGGCAAAGGGAAAAGAACTGGTTAAAGAGCTGTAGCTGCACTAACAAGTCTGTAGCTGGAATTCGTCCCATTGACCTTTTGGTTACTGGTTTCCTTAGAACAAGTATTTTCTGTGGATAGATAAAAACTAAAGTAAAATGAAAATTTCTAGAGCAGGCAGTCTCTACTCTGTCACAACATTCTCTCATGATCCAATTATTTCAACTATACCTGCAAGATCCCAGAAATGTTCTCAATCAGTGGCTGAACACTGGGAAAAGGGGTGACTCTCACTTCCTGTGGTCCAGCTTCCTTCTTCCAGCCATAATACTTCTTTTTTTTTTTTTAAGATTTTATTCACTTATTTGACAGAGAGAGAGAGATTACAAGTAGGCAGAGAGGCAGGCAGAGAGAGCGGAGGAAGCAGGCTCCCCGCTGAGCAGGGAGCCCGATGCGGGCCTCGATCCCCGGACCCTGAGATCATGACCTGAGCCGAAGGCAGAGGCTTTAACCCACTGAGCCACCCAGGCACCCAGCCAGCCATAATACTTCTTGACAAATGCAGTTAACTGGACAGCAACCTTCTCATTATATTGATAAAATCTTGACAGGAGTAAAAGAGTTGAATATTCTTTTTGGAGTGGTTTATGATTTTATAATAAGCAGCTTTCCTCGAAAGCGGTTGCCCACATGGGCAAAGAGAGGATGAGAGTGAAAAGCGATCAGGTATTCAGGGCACCAAATTTACTTTCTATAATGCAAGTAGAATTCTGGGACTCCACCAGAAATCCTAAGACTTCTGATTTTACTTTCTTCCACTTAGTTTTCAATATGCCCAAAGAATGGCAACGACAAATGGGTTGTCTCAACCATGTTGGAGAGATGCTGAATTTTCCCTTCTGATTTTGGCTAGGATAAGAGTGCTTGCTAATAGAATTTGTATTTATAGATTCTTTTGCTATCATTAAATGTATCATCTAGCTCAGAGATGGGAAACCGGAAGCCCCCTGAAAGAATTGGGGAAGATCTGACCATTAGTGATAGAGTGAGCTCGGAAGCTTTGAAACACAGGGCTTAGGATTTCAAACCAGGTGCTTCCCTTTACTGCACTGTGCTACTTTGCTGGTAGGTTTTCTTGCAGTCATTGTTATTACCTAATTACCTAACTGTGCTGACTCTGCGATGAGCCTGTGGTCAGCCATTCTGCAGATGAAGCCAAAGAGATCTGGAAATAACCAATCTGCACATTGTTTTCCCAAAAATGTGTATTTTATCAGAACAGCAAGGTCCTTGGTGGGTTAATGCCTGGACCAACCTACTGACTACATTTAGAATCATGTAATTACTAGATTTTAATACAGATCATGACCCACTTTCCTTGGCAAGTAAAAAGTAAAATTTAGTCACCAACATTTATATAACATATAGATACATAGATAGATAGATAAAGATAGAAAGATAGATAAATTAGATATCCTTGAGAATTATTTTACTTTATTTCATCTTTGAGAAAGCCATTGAGAGCCTTCTCTATAGAAGCAAATTAGAAGGAGGGTTTAATAATAATAATAATAATAATAATAATAATAATGACTGAGTTCTCTGTTTAAGACCTCTGCCATTACATTACCATTTGCTGCTATAAATTTCCTACTTTTTAATAAATATACCTTGTGAATATTACTGTATTTATATACATGTGCTAGATTCTCACTGGTCTCACTTTGTCTTTTCTGTTGGAGTCTAGCATCTCTGAAAAAAGCTTTAAGCCCCTTGATTAGAACACAGCAAATGGGGGGCGACTGGGTGGCTCAGTGGGTTAAGCCTCTGCCTTCGGCTCAGGTCATGATCTCAGGGTCCTGGGATCGAGCCCCGTGGGGGGCTCTCTGCTCAGCAGGGAGCCTGCTTCCCCCACCGCCCCCCTTTCCCTCTGCCTGCCTCTCTGCCTACTTGTGATCTCTCTTTCTCTGACAAACAAATAAGTAAAATCTTAAAAAAAAAAAAACAAAAAACACAGCAAACGACTCAAACAACCTGGCAAACACATCATTAGAAGCCACCTCCTATTCTCTAACAAATAGCTTGAAAGAATTAATGTGAATGCTCCTAAAGTATAGATCCTACCTTAAGCTTTTCTGCAGCATAGCTGAGTGCCTGGGTGGAACTCTTGACCTGGCTTTTTACTCATCATGTGACCTTGGGCAATTTGCTTAAACTGGAGCCATAATTTCCTTATAGACTTGGTGTAAGTACTAAAGAGTTTAAATGCATATAAACCACGTACTACATCCAGATCTCCATAGTGTGGGTAGCAATATTCTAATCCCTCCCACAGTGCACTGGGTCTATGGTTTATTTCTGGTGCCTTGCTATCCCAATAAAATACATTTCTGCTAAAACTAAATAAAACTAAAATGAAAACTAAGCATGACAACCTCCAAGGATAAAAGCAGGGAATGCAGTACTTAATGCCGGGGTACATGCTGTAAGAGTTGACTTTTTTGACAAAGCCCTAGGTGTGATTGATTAGCATTTGTCATTCCTAATTCCTTCTATAAACCTTTTTCTTTCTTTCCTGGAAGAAAGCTAGCACATATATAGGACATCTTTGCATGTAGGATTCTGTATGTCAGTTAGACTTTGCCAATTATATGCACATACGCAAAGTTTTCAAGACAATCGTGAAGGGGAGGCTATCTTCCGATCAATGTTTGGTCATAGGTAGAGAGGCAGCCAGCCAAGGTAGCTCTAATCAGTGTCCCAGTGTCTGGTCATTCACTTCCCTGGGGTCAAGCGGCAATAGCAGGAGAGCCCTGATTTCTGGATACAGATGACAGTAAAATGTCTCTGCACACAACAGTTTAAGGGGTGGGTGGTCCCAGATTTCTCCTCACTTGAGCAATTTTCACTCTTCTTCTGGAGCTAATGTCAGCCTCCACAGACAACAGATTTTTGTTGTTGTTGTTGTTGAATTACCTTTTCTTAATTTTTTTTTAATTTATTTGATAGAGAGAGAGAGAGTGAGCTGAAGAGAAAAGAAGAAGGGGGAGGGGCAGAGGGAGAGGAGGACTGAACAGGGAGCCCAATGTGGGGTTTGATCCAGGGACTCCGGGATCATGACCTAAGCCAAAGGCAGACGCTTAACCCACTGAATCACCCAGGTGCCCCTAAAGTCATCTCTTAAATAGGCAGTGGAAGGAAGAATTTTTACATGAGTAATGTAGAAATAATTTAAAAATAGTGTTTGTTCTAAATGCTGGTAAACCATGGCTTTGTTAAAATGAAGCCTGGAAGTGAGGATATTACATAAAATAACCTATAAGAAGTCCAAATATTTTGCACACCTAATATGTTGTGCACACCTAATATTTGTATTAACTCCTCTCCTGTTTTAAATAACTGGATTATTTCTATCTCTAACATTTTATTCTTGTTGGATGAAGTATTTGGTACCCAAACTGGCTGCAAGTCTATTTACTCAAGGATATAAATTTGGTGTTGGTTGCCTAACCTGGTTATAAAAGAGAAGACAATTCTATTAGTGAGTAATGGAACATTGGCAATTCTTGGCTTGCAGTGAAAAAAAAAAATCAGCTACTGAAATTATTACCTGAGGTCACTTGGAATGAAATACCCATTAAGCCAAAGTTTTGGTGAGCTGTGTGATTTCTTCAATAGAATTTTATGATAGGAATATAAATATAATAATCGTGGGGTAGGCTAGGTCTTTCTGACTGGACTGAAATATGCAGAGAAAGAAAACAACAGCTCAGGGATTTAAACACTTTGCTCAAGGCAAGTCAGAGGCCCAGGGAGCATCCATGACTACTTCCCACAGTCTTTTATATCTTGTAGCTGCAGGGCAGCTGTTGGCAAAAAAAAAAAAAAAAAAAAAAAAAAAAAAGGTAAACGGTGTCTGATCTTGTTTATTGCTGAATTCTAATGTGGGCTGAATCACAGCCTCACCAGGTCTCCTCTGTGAAAGCTATGGCCTTGACTGGGAAAGACTGAGAACCCAGAAAATTCAGATGGAAATATCAGATGGATATAGATTAGTGTGACTACACCAAGTGTCCAAATCTGATGACACTTTCTTGCCAGTAGCAGCTCCTTATCCCTGTTGTAGAAGACTGGTTCTTTCTTTCTTGGGGAACTAACTTGCCTGAGGTAACAAATGTATAAGGAATGGCATTTCTCCTGTAGGCCTGTCCTTACCACCTTCCTGCCCTCGGACCTAGAGTTAGAATCCTGTCCCAGCGTGTTAGTAGAGGCCAAAGTGTGAGCCAAGAGGAAAAGGCTAAAATATGAAAAAATGCCAAGTGTTTGTTGGTTTTTATCAGCAGAAAACTGGGCAGTGTGTGTGGCAATAGGATTTGAAGAGAGCTTCACCAGGTGGGAAAAATCAAAAACGTGTCGGTCGAAATTCCCCAAAATGGGTGCACGCACCAGAGTCTGCATCTAATGTGCTTTCCCAAGCAGCCGAGAGTGATCGTAACTGCCAGCTGGGTTGGTTGCCTGAAATGTGGACTCGATGATGGCTCATACCAAATGAAGGTGCTAGACAAGCAATTCCTTGGTATATTGTAGAATCTGAGACTTGTGGGGATATGGACAGAGGAGTGATTTATCATCCAACTTCCTTTAACTTCTAATCTGTCTTCCAAGAGAGTCCAAGGGTATTTCCTTCACTAAGGCATTTAGCATTACATTGATGAGGCTGTCCTCTTTTGGACAGAGATGAAGGTGCAGATGCTGACTTGAAATGGGCTCCATGTTTAGGTGAGAATGATGGAATCCTGGAATAGGAAAGGTCAAATGACAACACTTATTGCCAGCTATAGGGTGGACATGATTATGATAGGCATTAAGAGTATAGTAGTAGGTAAATGACTTAATCCATTCTCTAGGAGCAGATAATTGCTCATCATAGCTTTTTTTAAATTTTTTTTTATTATTTGCCCCAGGGTCATCATAGCTTTGTGACTAAAATAGATGTCCGGCCAAGTTAACTTTTATTAAACTGTACAACTGAAGAAATGACCCAGGGGTGACAAATGGCAGCCTGACTTTAATAATCACGATGGAGTATCACAGTCACTTACCAATTCTAAGAGTTAAGTTGTAGGGGTAGTGATTCTATGTTATCCCCATTTCACTTGCTTCTTTCACCCATGAAGAAGGTGGCTATATTTTGGAGAAAAGCAGATCAATGTACGTTTAATCAAGTGGAGACTCCATCAGCTACTGTTGTAGAAGATGTGGTATCTCATGGTTCCTCTCTCTCTAATTTCTCCCCCTTCAGATTTCCCTCCCTTTCCTTATGGTCCTCTGGGCTATTGCTTATGTTCCACATATGAGTGAAACCATATGATAATTGCCTTTCTCTTCTTGACTTACTCACTTAGCATAATCTCCTCCAGTTCCATCCATGTTGACGCAGATACTGGGTATTCAACCTTTCCGATGGCTGAGTAGTATCTCATTGTATATATGGACCACATCTTCCTTATCCATTCATCTGTTGAAGGCCATCTATGGACCCTGGTAAATAAACTGAGGGTTTCAGAAGGGAAGGGGGTGAGGGGAGAGGGTAACAGGGTGATGGGTATTAAGGAGGGCACGTGTTGTATGAGCACTGGGTGAATCATTGAACACTACATAAAAACAATGTACTATATGGTGGCTAACTGAACATAATAAAAAAAGATGTGGTATCTATTGGAAAAAATTAACTGAGTTGTGACATCTTATATTCAGCTATACATATATTCAGATCTAGAAATGGTTATAAAATATCTTGTTTTATCTTAATAAGCAAAGAACACTGGAGTGGTTTGCATTCACCTTAATTGACATTTCTCATTTCTATCATAAATTACTTCCAGGGACTTTGATTGTTTCACCATACCTGAAGGTATTACACAGGCCTACTATTTAATGACATCAAGTGACTTAAATTGGAGAGCTGGGGATACATGATACCTAAGTTAGCTTTGTAATTTGCATACATGCCAGAAGATAGAAGAAACTATCCCCCCTCCATGAAAATGTAGGACCTACCATCTTTTTCGTATTTCTGAAAGTTCAGTGAGATATGTCTGAACATCCCTTCCAAAGGAATTGGCCCAGTTCTTCATGGGCTTCCTGGATGTTTGAAAGCAACATATACCATTTTGGGATGTGCTGTTTCAATACTTTATCAAGTAATTGCTACATCTGTGAATTTTCAGTTTGTTCCAGAATAAGAGTAGACTCTCCAGCTTATCCAGGCTATAGTGCAATCTGTTCTCTCTGCTACTTGGTCATAATGATTCAGCAAATTCAATGGTGCCTACAGTGTCTGAAGCAGATGGGCTTGTAGTTTGGAAAAACTTGCAAATCTGATAAGAGATTGATAATGTAGATGTTTGGAGTATTAAAATAAAATCAGGCCTTTCTCTTGAGATTGAGTATTAATATCCTTTTGAGAAAAAGATCCTGTTTTGCTAAGGGATGCTAAGAGAGGCCAAACACTGGACCATTGGACTCCCAAGTGGCCATGCAAACATGATCATCATTTTTTTTGAACTAACCATAAATCTGAGCTTGGGCAACAAAAGACCTACACAAAGTAGAAATGGTATATATAAGATTGGCTCAAATTTGTTGCTTGAACAATTTTTTACCCTACCAATGGGTTTTATGTTGTCGCATCGACACTTATTTTATTTATGTCTATTCCCCAGAAAAACCATAGAGAAGAGATATCTTCCAAGTGGGCAGATCACTGAGTGGTACATCTGTTTGCTTACTTTGTGTGGAAACAAAGATTGCCAGAAGCACAGATATGATTTGGAGGATTGATAATAAGGAGATATGGGGAAGAGGTACATGGAAGGACCTTTTAGAACTGGCACAGTCTCTGTGGATATTAATGCCCGTATGATTTCTCTTCAGGAAATATTCCTAGCTAAAGAACCTCTCAATAATTATATGAATATAATGACTCGTTATATGAATATTAAGCAGTTACTTTCAATAGCCACCTCCCCTTGCTTGCTCAATAGATTCATAAATAAAGAATTTATAACAGCAAGAAAATAGGTTAAAACATGGATTCAACAACATGGATTATTGGATGCAACCAATGCTGAGTACCCAAGCTGCCAAGTTCAGAGACAAATGTTGTCACTCTCACAATTCATCATCCATGATGGGGCCAGTCATCTATCTGATGACAGGTTATGACACTGGATTCCTTCCATTATGAAAAGGGCAACAATTTACCCAAATTGGAATAGACAATTATTCTGCATAAGGATTTGTCTTTTTTGTGACCATGCCTCTGCATCTGTTGACTTACTTAATGGGACAGCAACAGAGTGACCCATATAACATCGTTTTTGAACAGTGCATTCATTTATAATACAAAGGTTGAAAAAATGGACTCAAATCAATTGGATTCACTTGTATTATCACATGCCACAAGCTGGCTGAAGCAACTGGCCTTTTAAAACAGTATAATGTACTATTGAAGACTCAGTTATGGCACCACTTGGAAGAAAACTGTTGGAGGATGAGAGCACTCTGGGCCCAGTCTTCCAGAATAAGAAATATGATCTGGATTACTGACCAATATATGGTACTTTTTTGTTTATAGTTAAATGTCATGTGGGAATTAAGCTGTCCTCGAGGTCATTGAATACAGAGGAGGCTCACAGACCAAATGAAGATGCCCAAATCTCACATGGCTAATTCAATTTAAAACACATGATACAAAGTAAGGGGAAAGGGCTATTCTTAAAATAAGGTGCAAGTAGGCTTACGGTTTAAGGAAATGTCTTTAACAGATAGGAGTTTCTGGCGTCGACATATCCTATCCAAGAAGCACAGAACGATGTACACTTGGCCAAAGCTGTAGCCAGCCAATTACTGCACCAACACCTATGGATTTTATTTGCATTTATGGGACACAGAACACATGAGTTTGGGAGGTGTTTCACTAATGTGTGGCTAATTCTCAACTTCATAAATTTCGAGTACCTCATTTGCTTTACGTACATTCAGCGTGTCAAGAATATTTGGTGTCTCAGATAGTTCATGTATAATCAGCATATTATGAATGTTAGGTGGCTCTTGGTCTTCCCATCCCTTTATATCTATATTCAGCACACACAAAACATACTTACTTTATGTTTAACATGGCTTATAGGTTACTAACTTACTAACACATCTTATGAGTCTTGTTTAGCATTTTGTATAGCAGAATTCAATGCTGTATAATAATAAAACATGTAACTCATACAAAGTATACATCTGAAAACCAAGAGATGGAACTGATAGAGGAAACATTTATCTTCCATCTAAAGACTATTCACAGTATTCAGCTTTCCATTCACATGACCTTGGGCTGTGATGGTTTATAAGTCTTCGCACTCAAAGGAAGACTGCTTCCTGTCCAAGGCGACACCCAGGGATTCCTGTGAACTCTTCAGATTAAAACTGGGTGATCTGGTCTTTCCATGCCACTTAACAAATGGGTGAAGAAGTTAACTGCATTGGCTGGCACAACTGATCCTGAGGATTAAGGAAAAACGGAGTTGTTTCTACACAGACAAGGAGATACATGTATGTAGAGCCCAGCAAATTCTATAGGATCACTTGTTAGTACTTCTATACTTCTTGGTCAAAGAATTTTTTTTTTAAGATTTTATTTATTTATTTGACACAGAGAGAGAGAGCTTACTAGTAGGCAGAGAGGCAGGCAGAGAGAGAGGAGGAAGCAGGCTCCCCACCAAGCAGGGAGCCCAATGTGGGGCTCGATCCCAGGACCCTGAGATCATGACCTGAGCCGAAGGCAGAGGCTTTAACCCACTGAGCCACCCAGGCGCCCCTTGGTCAAAGAATTTAAATGGGAGACGCTAACAACCTAATATAGGCAGAGCCACCAAGAATAAAGACCACTCAGGAATGAAGGTTTAATTTCCCTACTGGGCAAAAAACTCTGACCAATTTCAGTGCTGGCAGAGGAACTCAAAAGTAAGGGGAGTGGGATGAGGATAAAAGCTTTAATCGAAGACAGTTGTGAGCTTGGGACCAGTTGCAGAATAAGGAATCCATGATCATTCCTATTGTCTTCCTTGCTTTGTTATGTAGGTACTGGCTTTCCTTTTTACCCCTTTCCTTTCCCCCCAAATTTTATGTACATTGTGATGTTTGTAATTTGGTCCTCCAGTTATAGACTATCAGGTTAGGATTATGACTGGAGTTGAAGGATGATGATAAACCAGCTATGGATGCAGTGACAAGGAAATTTGGGGAGAAATACGAATATTTCTATTTGTATAAAGACTGGCTGCTGTATGTTAGGCAGGTGCGTGTTGACATTGCTTTTTTTTTTTTTTTAAGTATGGGTCTTGGGTTGCCAAAGGATGCACGGTACAGGAGACAGTGAATTGGCGCTCGGCATCCGTTCTCCTATCCCTCTGGGCGCCATCGTGTGTTCGAGAAGCTGCGAGCCTAAAAAGGCATCTCCAGATCCCCTGTTGCTCCTGGTCTAGATGGGAATTAGGTCCCGCCACGAGATACACACTTTGAGAGGCAATGTGAGGCCGCGGCTGTGCTTATGTTGCTGTTTCAGTTAGCGCGTTCACTGAGACACGAGTGCCAGGAGCAGCTGAGATGGAACAGGGGAAGCAGTTTCCCTAATTCCCCGAGAACAATCGCTCGGCCGCACTCAAGAGCCGACTGTCATTACCAGCATGGGCAGTCCCCTTTCTCTGCTCCTCTGCCATTCTCCCTACAGTCTCCTATGTACTTCATTTCCTTTCTGGTCGAAGTACTAGGATAGGGCGCCTGGGTGGCTCAGTGGGTTAAAGCCTCTGCCTTCGGCTCAGGCCATGATCTCAGGGTCCTGGGATCAAGCCCCACATCGGGCTCCCTGCTCAGCGGGGAGTCTGCTTCCTCCTCTCTCTCTGCCTGCCTCCTGCCTACTTGTAATCTCTCTCTCTCTCTCTCTGTCAAATACATAAAATTAAAAAAAAAATCTTAAAGAAAGATAAGAATATACTTATCTTTAAAAAATAAATAAATACTAGGAAAGTTTTTATTTCTTGAACTGTACCTCTGACTAGATATCGATATTAAGTTCTGTCTGGCTCCTTAACTGTCCCAGAACCACGCCAAGGACACCAGCTTTAAGTGGTCATCTGTCTCTGTGAATGTGTGTTTATTGCCTATCTCCCATTTAATTGCAAGTATGAAAGTGGGGATACCCATTGGTTTGCTCAGAACTTAACACAATGCTTCACGTTGTAAAGAGAACCTGAAGCAGCAGATAGCAAAGTGGTAAAAACAGATTTTATTTAGAAGCTATTGCAACAAGGGAAAAGAAAGCTCAGTATAGACCTGGACTCAGTTGTGAATAGAGTGAGGACAGGAGGGGATTTATAGCCAAGGACAGCAATGAGGTGTCCGTGATGACAGTGACTAGGAGGTCAAGGGCAGGGGGATTCTAATTAAACAGATTTAGGATTCTTCCTAGAGGCAGGCCAAGGCCATCACATATCAAGTGTGGAAGATTCTCACTAACATGACTTAGCAGGATGCTTGCTACAAGTGGGCTAGGTAGGCTCAAAGACAAGACTCAAGGATGAGGCTTCATTGAAACGAGGGCTCAGAGGAAACTCTACAAGTTGAGTCAAGGAGAGAGACTATCACCTAGTCTCTCCACACCTAGTAAGACCTAAAAAACAACAACAAACCTTTTGAATGCCTAGATTTTAGCAGGTACGGAATTTGTATTTTTTTTCTTTTTTTATTAAGTTTTTTTTTTTTGTAATTTTAATTCCAGTATAGTTAACCTACAGTGATATATTGGTTTCAGGGGCACAATATGGTGATTCAACACTTCTATACCTTACTTGTGCTCATGAAGTTGAGTGTACTCTTTAATTGTTATCACCTATTTCATCCATCCCCCACCCAACAGAATTTGTATTTCTTTTATAACTGACCAGTTTCTTTGGGCTCATAGCACCTATGGAGAGTATTTTGCCCACAGACAGTGCTCCATAACTAATGTGGACAGAAATTCCTATCTCTGCGGGAATTTTGGTATTGTTCTCATCATTACACGCGGTACCTCAATGGGACGTAAGATTGCCCTGAAGTCTGGCTCCAGAATCATAACTGTAAATGTATTCATTTTGAGCATGATGTTAAGAATCTGAAAATATACTAATTATTAATTTTCTATTCTACAGTTTCCTCCAGAAAGCTCCAACATATTTATTTTGGATAACAATTTATTTGAGTAGAAATCACTTGACCCAAATTTTGATGATTTAATAGCTCATTGAAAGAACTAGCCTGAGGCTGATAACAAAATCTGTTGCAGATGCTATAACTCCTATTTGCATTCATTGGTCTTTTGGTTTATGTGCTTTAACAATTTGAAAAACAAGAGGATGATCAGGAACTAAGATAGATATGGATGTCTTGAGGCAGAACTTAACTCAAAATTGTACAAAATGTTTTGCCAGATGAACTCTTTAACTACATTTGTTATTGGCACAAAATATATTGGATTAAGTTTTTGAATAATGTGCAAGGATGGTGTCAGATTGATCCTAACAGACAAGAAGCTCAGGGTCAAAACCAGAACTTTGTTTCTATCATACTAGTTTAAGGTAAAAGATTTTACAATGAATTCCTTCCAAATGGAATTTCAGATCGTATATGTACTTTTCATTACTATAAAATTTAATGAATTTTGTATCATTGATATTTTTGTTCTTTGAATTCTTCAATTGTCTTTATTTGAATTTTGTCAACAATTCTAAAGAAGAAACCACATTTTGGCAAAGGCATTGAATTATTTTTATTAAAATACATCCCATACACATGTAGAATACTTTCTCATATTCTGAGGAAGAATGAAGGATTTCTGTGCTAGTTGATTATAAAATTTGTTGCTTGTTATTTCATTATTTATGATTATTTTACTTTTCATTGGAATATTATTGTTATTTAACCACACAGGAAAATAAAGAGAGTGATAAAAGGAATAGTCATGTACCCAGCAACTACCTTTGTCTGATCTTAATATTATTCCACATTTGCTTCAGATCTTTTATTTATTAAAAAAAATTACAAATACAGCTGAAGACTTTGTGCCTCTGACCTCTCACACTAGTCTCTTTTCCTTTCTCAAATATTTACTATGTTCACATGAATCAATAAACTGTATGTAGTGCCATTTTACATTTTAAATCTATACCTAAATGGTTTCAAACTCTATGAATCATTGTGCATCTTGCTTTTTTGTACTCAGTGTAACATTTGCGAAGTGTCCCTATGTTCTCTTCATTCACTCATTCTCAATACACTTTGATATTCTACCATATAAATGTCATTTTACAAATATATAAGAATTTAGATTTGACTTTAGAATGTTGATGAACATTTAAGCCATTTTACATTTTGAGGGATCATAAAACCTTGTTGTTGAATATTCTTTTAATATCTTAGGCATATACTAGAATTCCTTGACCATGTATATCTAGGTTTTCAATCGCTTGGTTGAGGACTCAAATTTCATTTGTAGTTCTACTAGATATTACCAAATTTCTCTGCAAAGTGTTTGCACAAACTTTAATTACCACCAGTTAAACAGTTCTCATTTCCACATCCTTGTTATTTCCTATCGTAAAACATTTAAATGTTTGCCTATCTTAGGAATGGAGACAGTATCATTCTGGTTTGAATTTGCATTTAAGCTTCTCTTCATTAATTTTTTTATCAGTCAGGAAATTTTGCTCATTTTTTCCTTATTGGTTCAAGTCCTCTATCTGTGCTGACTAGTAGTTGTTAGCTTGTTATATTTTCTGCAGTAATTTTATATTTTGTGTTCCTTAGTACAAGATATACATTTCTTTTTTAAAAAAGATTTGTTTACTTATTTAAGAGAGAGAGATAGAGTGTGAGGAGGGGAGGGGCAGATGGCAGAGGAAGAGGGAGAGAGAAACTTTAGCAGATTGCGCTCAGCACAGAGCCAAACATTGGGCTCAATCTCATGACCTTGAGATCATGACCTGAGCCTAAACAGAGTCGGTCGTTTACCAACTGAGTCACCCAGGGAACCCCAAGACTATACATTTCTAAGTACTAATTTAGCTACTTCTCCCAATTTTAAGTGTGTAAATTTAATTTAATATCCAGCTCTAAATTTTTCCAATTCAATTGATATATCTTCTTTTATCCATTAATTATTTGGGATGTCTCCAATTTTTTTTTGTTGTCTTATAGATAGATATCTATAATGACTTACTCCGCACTATCTTCATTTACGTCAGAGAATATGGCCTGACAAGTATTCTTTCCTTGGTATTTGTTTTGACTTTTTTATGGCTTAGTAAAATTTGGCCATTGCTTGAAGCAAGTACTTTTTCCCTGATTGTTGTTTATAGAATTCTGTGTAACTACATTAGGTTGAACTAAGATTATCTCATTTTTACCTGCTTGTTCTATCAACTCTTGTTCTATCAATGATTGTGTGTGTTTCAGCTTCTGTCAATTGTGTCATGTTTTGAGTCTGTTATTAAATGGGTAGATTTAAGAATAGTTCTGTGTTTTTGATAAGCTCTTCCTTTTATAAATATGTATGACCCACTTAATTTCTCAGAGGGACATTTTACTTTTTCTGCCTTAAACTGTATTTTGTTGTTAGTATAGTTACACCAGCTTTATTTTGGCTGATATTTTCTTGTTGGTAGTGTGATTTTTTTTTCTCTGATTTTTAAGTTTTCTATCTCTTTATGCTTAAACTGTCTCTTATGAGGAGGATCTCCCCCCCCCCAACTGATTTGGAAGATGCATGTTCTGCTTTTATTTCTTTTAAGTGGCTTCCTGACAATCTCAGCATGCCTATTTGACTTAAAGTCCAAATTAATCAATACTTTCTTATTTCTCCTGAATAATAA
This sequence comes from Ailurus styani, assembly GCA_002007465.1. Taxonomy (NCBI): domain Eukaryota; kingdom Metazoa; phylum Chordata; class Mammalia; order Carnivora; family Ailuridae; genus Ailurus; species Ailurus styani. The sequence goes on along the minus strand of LNAC01000055.1, from coordinate 1,794,112 downwards.
GAGGAATTTCAAATATGTTTCTGCCCTTCATCCCCTGCCTACTTACATATGCTACGGCACCAAGGCTGAGAGCTCACATGTGCATCGAAAAAAGGCTTCTATATTAAATAAGGGCTTCAAAACCATATCAAGAAAATCATCTCGATTAGATCAGTCTCCTGAAATGAACTGTTTATAAGTAAAGCAATGAACAAAGAATATCAAATATTTCTTAGACGTGAAGCAAAATAAAGTACTATTAGATGTATGTTTGATGTTGCTGAAGATTCTTTTACAAACATATTATTTGAAGTCAACTGGAATTCTGCTTTTAATGACCTTATTAGCTCAGAAGATGTTTTAATGATTCATGCTGATACATCATTTCAAGAATCTTTAAATAACTCACTGTTAGATGCTCTGATATGCGGGAGCATCTATCTACGCTAAGGAGCAACTGGTTCTCTTTTTTTTTTTTTAATTTAAATTTAATTAGCCAACACATAGTATATCATTAGTTTCCGATGTAGTGTTCAACAATTTATCAGTTGCATATAACACCCAGTGCTCATCATATCACATTTCCTCCTCAATGCCCGTCACCCTGTTACCCCATTCCCTCACCCATCTTCCCTCCGGCAACCCTCGGTTTGTTTCCCAGAGTCAGGAGTCGTTCATGGTTTGTCTCCCTCTCTGATTTCTTCCCTTTCCGTTTTCCCTCCCTTCCCCTATGATCATCTGTGCTGTTTCTTATATTCTATAAGAGTGAAAGCATATGATAATTGTCTTTCTCTGACTGACTTATTTCATTTAGCATAATATCATCCAGTTCCATCCACATCATTGTATATTAAATGGTAAGTATTCACTCTTTCTCATGGCTGAGTAACATTCCATTGTGTGTGTGTGTGTGTGTGTATAAAATAAGAATATATACATACATATGCATACATACTTCTTTTTTTTAAAGATTTATTTATTTATTTGAGATAGAGAGAGAGCACAAGCAGGGGGAGTGGTGGATGGAGAGGAAGAAGCAGACTCCTCGCTGAGCAGAGAGACTGACGCAGGGCCCTATCCCAGGACCCCAAGATCGTGACCTCGTGATTGATGCCTCGATGCCTCAAGCGTCGAAGGCAGACGCTTAACCGAGCCACCCAGGCTCCCCACCCCATCTTCTTTATCCATTCATCTGTTGATGAACATCTTGGCTCTGTAGTGATCTAACGGGCCACCTGCATCCCAATGTTCACATAGCGCAACTGTTTTTCTGTTTGGGAAAGACTTTTATTTCCTGACATGCTTCCTTTTCATCGAAGAATCCCGAAGATAGCAAGTTTTCTTTTAGAAGCAATGTGCATTTTCTACTTTGAAGGGGGTTTCCTTTTTGTTACTTCAGAAAGTATTTTCTGAGAATTTCCTTCTCGCTGTGTTTTTCATCAGATAAACAAAAAAGACATCCTGATTTTTAGACTAAAAATCCCCTAGGAAAATATAAAACTTTGACACAATTGAAAAAGAGATTATGTCTTCTATTGGGTGACAACTTAAACATATTATTCCTCTATTAGTGAACCGATTGCAAAATATGAACCTTTGACTTTTTGTTCATGTTAAGTTATATAAAATTAAGTTTCTCAAAATGAGTATAGAGCTAAACTAATAAATATAAAAATCCTTTTAGTGATTTACAAAAACTTAGAAGTTTTCAGTGAATTTGCTTTATTTGAACAGTCTCTGTTTTATAAATTTCCCCCATTTTTTTTAGTCAAGAAAAGAAAAGAGATCTTAGTATTTTTCAGTCATGAATTGATATAATAACACCCTGAAATCATTTAACTCTGAGTTGTGGAACTTTCATCCTTTTGATTTGGTCAGCTTGAGGAATGTCATATTCCATGCCTTGGATAGAAGTCTCCTTTAACCACATGAGAACAATTAAGAGAAAGTCAAGGTTTGAGCCCAAGTCAGCTAATGCACAATGGCTGGGATAATGGTCATTACCTACATCAAGGAAGGCAACAGAGACCTTCCAGACATTTATAGTGAGGCAACTCAAAAGAAATTTAAATAAAAACAAAAACAAACACAAACACACAAATAACCCCCCTCAAATATTTTCAACTTGTAATCCAGTTGAGGGTTTGCATAATTAGGCTGAAGATATTACCATAGTCATATATACAAATGCACTGTGTTAAGCAAAGTTGAGGAAAAAAATTTAAAAAGCAACCCTCCACACGGAATAGTTTTTCTAAGGAACCAATGTAACTTGGAGAGGGACCAACTTGGTCTTCCTAGATGACAAATCTTCTGGTGGCATCAATAGAGTGCCATTTGGCTAGTCATGCCTGGGTGAAGAATCTCCGGAGGTTCTATGTTGAGTCACTAAGAATGCTCCATTAAGTCATTTAAACCAAACTTCCTAGCAAGTGATCTCCAGAATCTCAATTTAACTGTACCTTATAGAGATTTAAGGGAAATCTCTGGCCAAACTAAAACTGCTTCTGCTAGGGGACCTATTAGTATTCTTCACAGTGCTACTCAAACTCACTGCCTTTTCCTAGAAGCACATGAAAGAAACTCAGTTCCAAGTATACTGTAATCCCCTCACCAAAGCCACCTTGGAGAGAAGCTGCCCTGTGATATGGAGACATGGACTCTATTAAGAGCTCAGCCGCAGAGTTACTTTGATTGAGTCACTTAACCTTCATGATCTTCTAAGTGCCACTCCTCGCCTGTGTTGCGGGGACATTTTGAGAATAAGTCCGTGTGTATGAACCCTTCTCTGTGTGTTGCTATTAGAGAGACATCATCAGGACTGAGCTGAGTAACAGGCTAAGAAATGAATGAAGAAAACAGAGAAATGATGCCAATTTTTCTTTTAAAGTGAATTACAAAGAGACTGTACCTTTGTTTTTCATAATACTAAGAATATATGATTTTAAAATGTTATCGCTTATCTCATACCAATGTTATTTTACATGAACTGATTTAGTGTCCTTTATCTTCTATTTCAAAGTCATTTGATGACAATCAGAATAATTTCACTTAATGCAAGAAACATTAAAATAAAAGCTGGTTGACAAAAGCACCTTGACATTCATGTTTGTGCCAAATATTGACCAGTTGAGTTTCTGGTGGAGTAACTGAAATGGAGACCAGCCCTTTTGTTTGCGATCTTTCTGTGAATAGGATAGACTTGAGAAAGCTATGAAAATGCCATGTGTTGATTTATAAATAACTTTCTCTATGTAATTGTGTGTTAATCGTGGAAAATCTAAAAAACACATGAAGTGTAAAATAAAAATAACCCATATTCTCACCAGCCAGAGCTACTTAATGTCACCATTTTCATGTATCTGTATACTATTCTTTAAAAAAATAAAATTGGGATAATCCAATTTAGACAGATTTGAATACTATTTGAGCAATTTATATCTATAAAATTACTTTTTGAACATAATATTCCATCTTACTGATGTACTAACATTTATTTAATCAGTGGTCCAATGATGTTTGGATACTCAGATTAATTTTCTCGGTATTATATTTAAGGTGACAGGAATATCTTCACGCTTACACATTTCAAATAATTGGGAAAATTAGGCAAAGGTATGAGTACTTTAAAGCTTTTTTTTCATGTAATCACCTTTTTTTGAGCAGTTTGTATCAATTTACAGATTTACCTGCAGTGTATAGGCAACCACATTTTACTCTAGCCTCGCCAACACATTGTTAATGTAACAAGGTTGGCAATGTTGCTGATGTCTTCTTGGTAAAATCATAAAACAGACTTCAACCAGATGTTGAAATAACACCTGGCTATTAACAACAGTTAAACAAATTGAAGGAGCCTCTTTAAACTCAATCCTGAAAGCTCTTCCTCAACATTTGAAAAGCTTTAGGCAACAGAAGAAGAAAGAATGCATTAATTTGAACCCAGGGGTCCATATGCTGTCTACAAATCAGACCCATTAGCTTTGCTTACCTTATGGTTTGGCTATCACGTGGAAACCATCTTTGCTGCCAAGGAGAGATAAAAGTGTACATTAAAAATACATTGCACCTTATCTCACGGAAGCAGGTGAAGAGGCTTTCATTCTTTAAGCAGACTGACTCTACCTTTTTGTTGCATGTGTTTAACGAGATCTCAACATAAATGCTAGCAACAGGCAATCCGAGCACGCTCTTCCTGGAACAGTGTCTGCCATCTGCTTGGGCTAAATGGAACTGCCCAGCCTTTGCCTCCCTGCCCTTGAAACTTGACTATTGGAATTTAATTACATGATTATATGATTAAATCAAAGAGATTGAAAGGTTAAAGCTAACGTCCCTAGAGGTGAAGCAGACCCCAGGCTTCTGAAACAGCTGGCATGGGGAAGAAAGGTCCCTCCTGGCATGTCAGAGAAGGAAAGGTAATGAGCTTTTCTGGGGGTGACACTGATTTTGTTTTATTAGATGTGGTGCTGATTGGGAAAGAATTTTAAGTTCTCAAGTCCAGAAAATGAATTTGAAAGTTTTTTTTTTTTTCTTTTTCCTAAGTCAAAGTGCTCGAGCAATTTTTTCCCCTTCATTTAGCTCTTTGATTCCTTTTGCTCTCTTGGAGGAATTTTGAGAGTCTGGAACACATTGTCTGAAAGTTAAGGAATTAGGAAAGCAAAGGGAATCTGGGACTTATTTTGAATAGGTGCGTTGTCTCCGTCTTACCTCCAGCAACTCAATGCAGTGCTGGTGTCAGCTTCGAGATGGATATTTTCTGATGGACTTTGACCTTGATAGTGAAATTCAACATTCTTTTCAGAGAAGACACATCAAAAATCCACCAACGAGGAGAGCTACCAGTTGCAAATAGTCACCTGGTTTTTACAGTGAATTATGATACACAGAATACATAGTAAGAGTTGTTGGAGCCAGCCTAGCCTCAGGAGACCAGGTTGAGTACTAGGGAGCAAAACCTGACTCTGTCACTTATTGGCATTGGCAAATTACTTAACCTGTCCTTGGCTCAATTTTCTCATCTGAAAAATGGACTAATAATAACACTTACCTCATGGAACTGTTAATCAGGGTTAAACTGGTTACTTACTGCCAGGTACCTAGAATGGGGACATTGTAAAGATGAGTTATTACTACTATGAGATCAAATAAGGAGGATTTCTGATTTCTTTTTCACTTGACTGTTCACATACTTGCAAAATACTCCTTCCAGAAAGGTCTACATGAGATACCACTATGTTTCATTGACAAATTCTTCTATATATGCAGAGTGTGCTGTGAGAATTATCACATGGATTTATGACAGTACCATATGACCTCATGGCTGCACCTGTGGGACTGTCAGCATCATTCTGGTGATGAAAAGTACTTCGGCCAGGAGAAGAGTAATAGAAATGGAGACTGTGTTACTCAGAAGACTTTCACACTCTCAGTAGCCAATCTCATCTCTCATCCCATTTTGCACCTCCCTTGGCTCAGCTTCCTTGCATCCCGTCACCGTGAAGCATTTGGCACTTGTTACTTTTGTTTGTGAAAAGCTTATTCATAAAGGATAGGGCGATGTGCTGCTTGCACCTGAGTAGCAGTGTTATTACCAAATCAGCAGTTACTTGCAGAGATTTAGGAGAGAGACAAGGTCTGACATGCAAATCAGCTCTTGCTAGTGACTGTGGAGATCAGGGAAATGGTAGACTTTAAATGCAGAATGATACAGTCATGCCAGGCGTGGGTGAGAATGTGCTAGTAGTGAGTATGGTAAGTACTGGAAACATTAACTTACTCTTTTGTTCTATAGGTTTTGTTCCTGTAATGATAATACGTCTTGAGTGCATTTTCATACCTCAAAAGGAATGACACCTAGTTTGTACTTGGCTCTTTAATCTCAAAGCCCTTGTTCTTGACCAGGTTACCACATTGCACTGTGCAGAGCAATGCAAGTGTCATAATAATAATTACACCAACATTTATGGAATTTTCCTATGGACTGGACTCTTCTAAAGCACTTATAGTGCATCCTCACATCAAAAACACATTGAGGTGAATGTGATAATTTGCTCTATTTTATAGTTGAAGAAACTAAAGTTTCTCAGATTCAGGCCCTATAAGTCAAAACTAATCCTCTGAATAATTGTATCATATTAAGTTCAGTCTCAGGTTTGGGAGAAAAACAAATAAGTACATGTGTGAAACATTAAGAAGCAATACAATATGATGAAAAGAGTTTACATGTAAGGATCTGGACAGCCAAGTTCAAGGCTCTGATCTGCCACAACTCTCTGTATCAACTTGGATATACTAGATAAGCATTCTATACAATGATAGAATTAAATGAATTACTATTACACATCCTTCCAGATGACCATTCTGAATATAAGTACCAAATTATTGCTACAGATCATAAAAATAAAGGTGATTAAAAAGAGAGAGACCTCATTCTGAAAGGAATGGACTACATCTGATGTTCACACTTCATTCATTTTCTTTAATTTTTCAAGTGATTTTGCAATAGGTTTCTATTTTTTTTTCTTCTCAAGAAACTAAATATCCTTTTTTTTTAAATGTTCGGTTAGCCACTATATAGTACATCATTAGTTTTTGATATAGTGTTCAGTGATTCATTAGTTGTAAATAACACCCAGTGTTCATCACAACACATGCCCTCCTTAAAGTCCATCACCCTGTTACCCCATCCGCTCCTCTCTCTCCCCTCTGAAAACCTCAGTTTGTTTTCCCGGGTCCATAGTCTCTCATGGTTCCTCTCCCTCTCCAATTTCTCCCCCTTCAGTTTTCCCTCCCTTCCTCTATGGTCCTCCATGCTATTGCTTATGTTCCACCAAACATTTCATGGAACTACTTTGACAATGGTCTCCACTGACTTTCCATTTTTATTTTAAAATTTTTAACTAGTATTGTATCATTTAAAGGATCTTTTTGTGCCACAAAATTTGATTCATTGAGATTCTGATGAAAGCTATGGGATCTTTCACTGGAAAAGTACACTTATGCATAAAAATACATCTCTCCGTATGGTCTCAGATGATTCACAGTGCCAAATAGTGCACGGTGCTCAAGAAGAGGGGGCTAGGGAAAGTCCTATGAATTTGTCTAAAAGGACTTTGTAAATCTCACTGTTAAAGGTTGGACAAAACTCAATTTAGAAATGAGTATAGAGGGAAGAATTTGAGTCAATGAATGCATTGGAAGCTTACGGGATTTCTTTCTGAAAATAGGAGTACATGAACAAGAAGTGTTAATCCTGAAAACATTAGAAATGATTTCATTCAAAGTATTTTATGAATCAGGCAAATTATCTATCAGAATGGAAAACAAACTTTAATATTATAAATTTGTTTGGTTAGTTTTTATTTCTCCCTCCTCCCAACCCCAAAATAAAGTCAGGGGCAGAGGATGTTATCAACATCTGATATGTGTTATAAATGATTTCTTTTTAAAGTATGTATGTGGGATTTCCATTTCTTTCCATTTCTATTTCCCAAAGAGAAGAGTCTTGCAATCTGTTTTGGCTTGAATTTCATGCTTCTATGTATGAGTCTTTAGGGGTAATGGAGATCAGAGAGCTAAGTGGCATCTTGCTGTGCACAGAGGAGAAAAAAGGGATAAGATAAGGAGATAAGCAAAGTGATAAATAGTATGGGTGACAAACACATGCTGACTACTGCTCTTCTCGCCCTGACTCCAATCAGAGGTGACATCCCCTGCTACTTCCTTTTACCATTTTTCTACCAGTGCCAGGGATGGACAGTATCAAGTGGACCCATATGAATGTTGCTTTAACCACCGAATTAATGCTTGAGCCATTTGCTGAGTGACTCCAGACCTCATTCCCTCATCATCTGCAAGTTTGTGAACAAGTTTTTTTAAAAAAAAACTTTGTGCAGATCTCAGTATCATTTCTAGCCTGTAGCAGATATTCAACAGTGGTGATTTTTACTATGATCATGTATCAAAACATTTCCCTTTAGGAAAATCTCTGCTGGTGGTAGAGTCCTTGTTCAAAGCAAAAACAAACAAACAAAAAACAAAAAAAAAAGGAAAGAAAAATTGTTACACAAATTTATAACAAGCATTCAGTTTTCTATTTTGAAAAAAAAAGAGTAAAAAGTATATTCTCTAGGTATCCTCTCCCAGTGCTATGAAAAGCTCACGTTTACATGATTATGTGGGTGTATATATACATGTGTCTATGTATATGTAAATAAATATATTTATATTCTCTCTATATATACATTTATATAGATCTATCATCTATCTATCTATCTATCAAGAAATATTTATTGTAAGGCATTGGCTTCCATGGTTATGGAAGCTGAGAAGTTCCAAGATCTGTTTTCAGCAAGCTGGAGATCCAAGAGAGCCAAGGCTGTAGATCCAGTCCAAGTCAAAAGACCTGAGAACCAGGAGAGCTGATGGTGTAAATTCCAGTTCAAATACAAGCATACTGGAGACCCAACAAGAGCCAGTGTTTTGGTTCAAGTCTGAAGGCAGAAAACAACCAATGCCCTTGCCCAACGGTAAGGCAGGAGGAGTTCAGCTTTTCTGCTTTATTCAGATCTTCAATTGACTATCTGAGGTTCACCCACTTTAAGGAGAATAATCTCCTTTACTCAGTTAATCGCTTCCAGAAATACCTCACTGATATATTCAGAAAAATGTTCAGCCAAATATCTGGGCACCCCATGGTTCAGTTAAGTTGACATATAAATTCATCACCACGCCATAGTATTATAGATGCTCAGAATTTGAGAAAGATGGAATTTGCCTGACTCTGTATAAGTTTGCTGTCCCTTGTGAGTTATTTTTCATAATCAGAAGCCTGCTACAAGGAAAGAAAGAGTAAAATCACAGGGGCTACAGTCCCCAAATCCTGGGCAAACCAAAATAGGTAAGACTCATTCTTGGCTATGAAGTCAGAAACAATCTACTGAGCTTTGCTGTTCCTAAACCTGATCATTACGATCAACAAGGGTTAAATTCCCTTGTCCAACCCATTGGAGTTATGACAGTAAACACTCATCCTGAAATTTTGTTTTGCTTTTCTTGAATAGGAACATAAGATCAAATCCCATAGACAAAGTGGAATGTGACCATGAGAGATAGAATATCCCAAGCAGAAAGTGTATCATAATGACTTGATGGTTTCACCTACATTCACCTGAAAATCCACCAATATGTTCCCCAAACACAATTATGCACATCCCTTCACCTTGTATAGACCCCATTATTGCCTCCAACGGCCCTTAAAAGAGCCATGCCAGCCATTTTGAAGTATGGCCATTCTCATGGAAAAAGGCGTACCTTGGTTTCCATGAACCAGTCAACTCTAAGCATACTTTATGAGCACAACAGCAAACAGATGTCAACACCTAAACACAAACGCTGCTCTTGGTTTAATTTAAAAAATGGCCACTCGACAATCCATCTCACAGAATCTACTTCGAGTGCTTATCAAATTGTAATAAATTTGATTTAAGAAGACCTTTGAATGCAGTTAAATGAACAACCTTGACATGAAAGGTTATGCAGTCTATTTTCTGTCACCGGTAATATCTAGTAAACTCCTTGTCTCTCTTTTCCTTATAGAGCCCTTACTTCAACAAGTAGAGATTTTCTTTGTTTTCTTTCTTTTCTTGGCAGGCAGAAGAGTTGTGATATCCTGGGTACCAAGGCTTCAGCTCTGGTTTGTCATCTGGTGATGCTATCACATCTCATTTTTTAAAGAGAAAATTGCACTGGTGCCCGCAGGCCACAGAAATGTCAAAACTACTAAAGAATTTGATCCTCTCAATAGTTTGGGAAAGCTTTCCGAAAATCCCATCGATGTAACAAAAGAGCAGGAGAGAGAGAAGAGAGAAAGAGAAAGGGAAAAGTAAAGCAGTATTCATTTCCCCTAAACCGAGGCAGCAATCAACTTTGCAATTACCAAGATCCATTTCACTGGACTTTATAACTGGAAATGAAATGAGTGAGAAATGAGAATCTCTAATGAAGGCTCAGGTCCCCACCCATTGCGTTATCATCACATTCCACCAATTCCAACATTCACTCGCCAGCATTGTAATTTGCAGCTTATTTTCTCACAGCTCGCCAAGCGATTCGCATTCATTTACATTATTGCCGTTTAACACGCAGACAAGTAGAAATATGGTTTCAGATCTGATGGGCTCGGCATTTTTTTTGTCTAGTTGAGTTTGTTTTGCTGCCTAAAACAAATGTCTCTGGAGCTCTGTTTAATTTAGCATGTCAAACTGCTTCCTTCAAAGGCGATTTGGAAATGCTTTATATATACGATAGATTCAAAAAGCCAGAAAAAAAACGGAGTGGGGCGTGATGTTAAAGTGAAGAACCATGAAAACACAAGCAGGGATGCTTATCAACGTGGATGAGGTTTCCATCGTGGTTAGATGAACACTGTGCAACCCCGAATTGAAACAAATGGAAGAGAGGGACATGAGCCCTTTCAAAATTATGAGCTAGAAAGACATCTCTTCTGAAGCATTTCTTTTTTTTTTCTCCTCTTCTTTTAATTTTTATTGTTTTTAACTATAACCTCATAGTGGCAACTCTGGGTTTGAGTAGAGACCCGAACAAACATTTTCCGGAGGTCTCGAGCTCTTGGAGCTTGCATTGTTTGTATATTCTTGATACTAGATTCTGATCAGATATATGATTGCAATGACTGTCTCCCATCCCTGGGGGGTGCCTTTTCACTCTCTTGATAATAACGTTTGATGCACAAATGTTTTTAATTTTGATAAAGTCAATGTTACCTTTTTTTTTTTTTTTTTTTTTTT
>LNAC01000055.1:1681415-1783203 GCA_002007465.1 Ailurus styani | reverse complement strand
TTTTTTTTTTTTTTTTTTTTTTTTGCTTTCCTGTTGCTCATATAACTTGATGAATAGGTCTCACACAGCGCCCAGTGCAGTGCATTAAGATATTCCAAAAACGTTCTTTAAAAATGGAATCTGCCTGGACTTTCCAAGAAAGAATGGCGTCTAACACAGATATAGGCTAACAATTTCTCATCACCAATTACAAAATCTGAGAAGCTATTGAGATGAAAAGATTTTATAATTCAATTGTGAGTAAAACCTATCCTAAGCTGTCATGAAGCAAGAGATAGTCTTTATCTTCCCACTTAATGGGACTATTTACCCATTTTGGTTCAAAGTATTACTATGCTTAATAATGAGATGCTATCCCAGACTCCACTGACTCTAATAATTAGCTATACTGAATTTCTCTTTTTTGCCCCAGGATGCCAATAAGGTCCTTTATCTTAAGGTGTACAATGTGATGATTTAATATACAAATAAATTGTGAAATGATTACCACAATCATGTTAACATATCCATCCCTTCACATAGTTTCCTTTGTGTGTGTGTGTGTGAGAGAGAGAGAGAGAGAGAATACTTGAGATCTATTCTCTTAGCAAATATTGGCTGAATTACTTTTGAAGAATCTAAAATATTCTGAATTTTGAAAACCCTCTGAAAGAACTGATGAGCTTGCAATGGTAATAACAACTAACAACAGTGTAATGCTAGCGCGCCTAGGTTTCTCAGTCAGTTAAGTGTCTGACTCAGGCTCAGGACCTGATCTCAACATCCTGATTGAGCCCCAGGGGGTAGGCTCCCTGCTCATCAGAGAGTCTGCTTGTCCCTCTGCCCCTCCCCCTGCTCATGATCTCTCTCTCTCTCTTTCTCTCTTTCAGATAAATAAATAAAATCTTTTTTAAAAAGATGAGGGAGGTAATGCTTTTTAGTTTCTAATGGGCTTCCCTCATTTCACTTGAACCTCTCTGAATATTTTTATAGAGGGTATTAGACATATTTTGCAAGTAAAAACACTGATGCTCAGAGATGAAGTGTGTTAAAGAAAACCAGAGCAGGACAGAAGTCAAAAAAGTGAAGATATAATTTTTTTAAGCTACGTCAATAAAAGAAAACAGACCCCAGTATTAATAGGATAAAATCCAAATACAGCATGGACCAGTGGGAATTATAGCCAAGGAGTTAAGGCCAGGGAAGTGAGGGTGAGGGGAGGTGTCAGTAAGTTTGAAATCACTAGGAGGAAATCTTCAGAGTAAGGGGTGATTCTTGCTGATGGTAGGTCAGTGTGAGCAGACACCCAGTGGGAGAGGTGAAGAACTTGGTGAGATATTGAGGGTGATCGTATATTGAGGGCTATGCAGGATTCTTGGTTAAAACTGGATTTCACAAGGAAGGACATGGAACCCCAAATTTGAAACCTAGCTAGAAAAAGAGCTTAAAAGTGCCTGACAAAATGTTGGTCAAGGACATAGTCTTTGTCAAATGACTTTCCCAAAAGTGATGAAGCGTCAGAACTGAGAGGTTAGATCTCTTGTCTTCTTGGCTCCAAATTCCAATGGATAGCAGTTTCTTTTTCTCAAGTATATAGAACAAGATTTCCTAAAGAAGTTGCACACTATGCAAAGTTTAGTCAACCCTGTGTCTATGGGATGCTAGAAAAAAAGCAGGCAATTCATTGAGAGAGGGAGCAAGAGCAAGAGTGAGAGACAGACACAGAGAGTTAGTCTATGCCAGACACCCTCTAGATGTGACAGACAGTTGTAATTTTCTATTACTGTATGCCTGGAAACCTGAAGTCAGGGAGTGGGGTTGACAGAACCAAGAAGATAAAGAAGACTGCCCATATAGCCTGCTCTAGTCTTCTCTTCCATGGGACACTTCCTAACAAACATATAGAAAAGGAATATCAGCTTGATGAGATTTTCAACCTTTTCAACTTCTCTACCTGTCAGCTCACCTAGGCATTCTTACAGATTTAACTGGTTTTATTCCTAATCCATCAAGGGAACCTAATCTATACCAAGAGGGGCAGATGAAAATGTTTCCATCTCTATGCCTTAGTGTGAATAATATTTGTTATATCCTTCTCCAAAAGAGTAAGACCTCCGAATTTGAGATGAAGAAGAGAAGGAGACATCAAACAACACTGAGATTGCTCTTAAAATTTTGGGAGTTCCAGCTTACATACTTTCTTACAGGATGATACTTACTGTGTATCCTTGGAAAAGAGTTTTAACCTCTTTGAGCCTTAATTTCCTTTTTTTCTGGGGTAGCTATACATTTGGCTCTCAATATTTGTAAGGTTCCATCCTGTTAGCAAATACTTCAGAAGCTAAGAACTGACTTTGTATATGTGATATTTGAAAAAGAGGGTAGCCACGGTGGCAAATAATTGTTTCCGTAGTCCTGAGCTTGTTTCTAGTGGAAATTTCATTTGGAAGTTGTGAGGAGATTTTTTCTACTTTATTTATTATTATTGTTTTTGAGGGAGAGAGAGAGAATGGGGTTGGCAGGGGCCGATGGAGAAGGAGAGAGAGAATCTTGAGTAGGCTCCCTGTGTCCAGCATAGAGCCTGAACGCGGGGCTCCATCTCACCACCCAACCTGAAGATCATGACCTGAGCTGAAATCCAGAGTCCAATGCTTAACCAACCCAGCCACCCACGGGCCCCATGAAGGGACACCCATGATCGTGCTTGACTTTGCTCAGTCAAACCAAGGTAGGAATTGGCAGTGAGCACCACTCTGAATCATCCTCTGTCTCCTCTTTCTATTTCTACATCTGCTTGCAGAAATGAATTGGACAATTTACTACCATCCAGAATTTAGAAGAATTTTTTTTCTGATAAAAAATACTTTAGGGTACCTGGGTGGCTCATTGGGTTAAGCCTTTGCCTTTGGCTTAGGTCATGATCTCAGGGTTCTGAGATCGAGTCCCACATTGGGCTCTCTGTTCAGTGGGGAGCCTGCTTCCCCCTCTCCCTCTGCCTGCCTCTCTGCCTACTTGTGATCTCTCTCTCTCTGTCAAATAAAAAAATAAAATCTTTAAAAAATACTTTGTAATTCTTCCAAGTTACTAATCAGCTTCTATCTCAAATATATGGATAGGTTGATAGGGCAAGGGGGAGGTGCATGGAATAAAACCTTAGTAGAAACTTTCTTATTTTGTTTGATTCAAGCAAAATAAGCAGTTCTCATAGGCACATAACCAATCTTTGACATCAATCCTTTTCCTCTGGCCTTTGATTGCGATACATAGGGGAATGTACAATGCATACATTACAGGGGCTCAAGTCAGCTAATCCCCCCACACACCCTAGCCTTCACCTTCTTCTTCTTCTCTTTTTAAACAAAAACACCTTTACTACCAAGGTTAGGAGTATCAATTACCAGCTAAAGTCTTTTTCTTTTTTTTCAGAAAATAATTCTGCTGAAGCTAATCTTGTCATCTTGAGGTAGGTAGGTTAAGGAATGTTTAAGAAATTGCCCAACTTGTATTACTTATAGGGTGTCAAGATAGTAGTTCTTACAACAACAACAAAAAAACCCCACTTTTTTTTCCTTCTGTGGCTCTTATGATTCTGTGATTTGTAGTGGCCCCACCACCCTGGTGTAGACTCATTTCTTCTCTCCCTTGGGCTGTTAAGCTAGGACAGGAAGTATTTTGTGATGGGCAGGATAGATTTCCAGAACTCCCTGGTGCTTCTAAATCTCCTATTTTGGCTGGGGGAAATTACCCAGCACAATTTATAATATCAGACAGCCGTGTAAGGAGAGGCTAAATGTCAGGGCTGGGGAAGCAGAATGATGAGGGATAAATGTGATTGCCTAAAGCAGGGCTGAAGACGATCTCATTAATCTTTCATTTTACAGGCACTGGTTTCTAAGACAGACAACAGAGACACAAATAGAAGAGGTGTGTTCTGAGCAACTTATGGGACAAAACCTGTCCACACTGACCTAGCTGGAATGTGACATGGCCCTGCTAATGCCAGCATTGAAAGGATTCTGATGTTCTTGATGTGGCCTCAAAGATCTCATTAGGAGAACATAGATGAACATTCCTTGAATCTCCCTGGAAAACATTCACAGTTTGTGGGCCATTAGAGAATTTTAGGGGTTTGTTTTTTAAACAAATCAAACTTGTTTTAGATCATGGCAATTAAGAACTCGTGGGAACATGGCATTTTCTATTATTATTGTTGCTGATTAAATCTGGACCCCAATGGTTGAGTACCATAATTGCTATGTCAAAGCCCATCTACATCTGGGTAAACAATTTCCCATGAAATCAGGTTAGGTCACAATCAAATTTTATTATTTCACTTATCTCACGTGACTGGCTCTGAATAGCTCATCCTAATCCTGGGTTTACAAGTGAAATTGATTGTTTACGTATTTATTGAAATAGTGTGGTGGACTAGGTACTGTAATAGAGTGGTCAGAGTGAGTCCCCTCTCTCTCTCTCTGCCCCTCTCCCCACTTGCTTTCTCTCTTCCTCTCTCAAATAAATAAATCTTTTTTTTTTTAAAGATGGAAAATATGTCTGAAAATCCACAACACTAAAATTACATGGCATAATTTCTATTTTCCCAGAATATCAGAAATCACTTCATAATTTTATAATTTACCAGGATTATTGTTATGAATAGAATAGAAGTTTTCAGTGCATTAGAGGTGTGCAAAGGGGTCAATTATATATTTATGAAAATGTGGGATAAGAGATATTCTCATATGATCTTCTAAGTGACTAATCACACAATTCTTACAGCAGAGAATCTGGTCATTGGGTAATTTATGCACTTGAAGAGGCACAATGTGTGAAAGAAATCATGTATTTTCAACTATGACAGAACATATTTTTTTTATTATTTTCACATAACTGCTATTTGAACGTCAGTGCATTCCAGATTTTATTTCAGTTTTTAAAGATTTATTTATTTATTTTACAAAGAGAGCATGTGCATGACTGGGGGAGGAACAGAGGGAGAAAATCTCCAAGTAGACTTCCTGCTGAGCCCAACTCAGGTTTAATCTCATGACCCTGAGATCTTGACCTGAGCCAAAACTGAGTCAGACATTCAACCCACTAAATCACCCACACTACCCCATTTTCCATCTTTTTTTTTTTTAAAGATTTTTATTTATTTATTTGACACAGAGAGAGAGAGATCAGATCACAAGTAGGCAGAGAGGCAGGCAGAGAGAGAGAGGAGGAAGTAGGCCGCCGATGCGGGCCTCGATCCCAGGACCCTGAGATCATGACCTGAGCCGAAGGCAGAGGCTTTAACCCACTGAGCCACCCAGGCGCCCTCCATCCTTTTTTAAAAGAAAGGCTTTAGGTTTTGATATTATTTTTGTACTACTAAAAAGCAAAGATTATGTCTTCACACACTTGACTTTTCCTGTGTACTGTGTAGAGCAAGTACTCTCAGTATACACCTGTCAAGTTATACTTAATGCTGTATCTTGTTTATTTGAATAGATGATTAAATGACACAAATTATTTTCTAGCTCTGCTAGAGAATCTTGTTTCATGCGATCAGTTGTGACCTCTAATTTTTTCATAAACTTTTTAACTTTCATTTTGAGATAATATCTAAATTTTAAAAAGTGGCAACAATAGTACAAAAAATCCCCATATACCATCTCTCCATTTTCCAAAATGAAGACATATTTACATAACTCATTTTTTATTTATTTAAGAGAGAGAGAGAGTGAGCACAAGTGGTGGGGAGAGGCAGAGGGAGAGGGAGTGGGGGAAGCAGGCTCTGCTCTGAGAAAGGAGCCCGACGTGGGGCTCAATCCAGGCCCTTGGGATCATGACCTGAGTCAAAGGCAGACACTTAACCAACTGAGCCACCCAGGTGTCCCCATAACTACAGTTTTATAATAATCAAAACTAGGAAGTTCACAATGACATAGTACTATTAAGTAATCAATGGACTTGCACAAATTTTACCAATTGTCCAACTAATGTATTCTTTTCTGGCCCAAGATTCAATCCATAATCCCACATTGCAATCAACCATCATGTCTCTTTAATTTACTCCAAATCATGATGCTTCTTTGTCTTTCATGACCTTATCCTTTCAAAGAAAACTGGACCTTTACTTTGTAGAGTGTCTCTTCTTTTGAGTTTGTCTGATGTTTCTTCATAACAAAATTCAGATTCATATTTTTGGCAAGAGGACCAAAAAGGTATTATGCCCTTTCCACTGCATCATATCAGGAAGTACATGTTGTTGCTAAATATCATCACTGGTCTTGTTAATTTTGATCACTTTGAAGTCTGACTGCAGGAGACCCACTGAGAGCACTCTGCTTTACAGCCACTAGACCAACTTCAGTTCCCAACGTCATATTCAAACTTTAATTTTGGAAACAGTCATTGTTGAGATAATGGTGTATGAAATGGTTTCATAATGGTTTACTTGAAAACAAGATTGTCATTATCTTTTGAATTCTGTGATTTAGTATCTGGAAATCAAAACATGGGTCTAAATTTTTTGTGTAAGGTAAAGGAATTGGCATGTCCAAGTTTGGTCTCTTTCATTGGTTTCCTTCCCTGTCTTGCCACAGTTGGGCAAAAACCACCAAGATAATAGGACTCTGCTCTCCACTGTCTATTCTTTACTAGAAATGAGCAACATGGATCACATTCCCCTCCAAAAAATCATTTAATATATACTTTCAATTCTTCCATTTTCAGTCCTTTAGTATAATAGTCAACCAAATACCTTTTTTTCTTTTTCTTAGGGAATGATCTCTTGCTGATCCTAAATTCCCTTTAATTGTTGAAGAATATTATAAGGTCAGTATATGTAAAGAGAAATAAGACCGACAGTAAGTTTTCAGTGATAGGAGTGTAAGAGAGACAAAACCAAAAATGTAGAAGAGAGGCTGGAAAAATTACTGAGAGTGTAACAGTACAAGTCTCTGAGGGTGCCTGGGTGGCTCAGTCATCTGAGCCATCTAAGCATATACCTTCGGCTCAGGTTATGATCATAGAGTCCTGGGATCCAGTCCGGCATAGGGCTCCCTGCTCAGTGGGGAGTCGACTTCTCCTTCTGCCCCTCCCCCTATTCATGCGTTCCTGTTCTCTCTGTCTTGCAAAAATAAATAAATAAAATCTTAAAAAAATATTAGCGAAACAGGACTCATCCCTCTCTAAATCAGAAATTCAGTTGGAAATGGGAAGAAAGACCAACTGAACACAAATGGTAAAGAGCTGCTTATGGAAACACAAGTAAAATTAAGCTGTCCAGGTCCATCATCATATAAAAGCTGTGCTACCAAGAGGGCCAGCAGGTTGACATCCTGCTTATGTGAACCAGAGCAGAGCTGATGAGATTCTTTAGTGAGACAATCTGACCACTCTGACTGCTTTATCATTAAAAGCAAAGAATTCTATTGCTATATGATGATCCAAGTACTATAGGTAAACACCGCAGAAAGTATTAAAAAAGGTGTTGTTGTCATTTGTGGTTCAACGTGTCCATAGACTCAAACAGGATTTAGCCCTGATGAAACATGATAAATATACAATTTGGAACATTAAAGCACAACTATCTGTAGTTTCTCTATTCTGGAAAAGCCTATGAAATCAGAAGGGAGAGATCTCGTTTTTAGCAACTCTAGGATTCAGATAATTTAACTGGGAACCTTTAACTCACCATCACCGTATAGAACAGAGCTGGTCACTCATTCCCAACATCCAGTCCCAAATGGAGAAGCAGCTGATATCTCTGTATGTCTTGACATGCAGACATCTGGGTGACAGAATGAGAGTCTGAGTCCAAGTGTTCTAGATTATTAGGGAATCTCAGCTGTTTTCACTATTCTCTTTTGAACTCAATCAATCTTAGCTTTTTACATCAACATCAACAGTGAATGTTCACTTGACAAAATACATTCATAACTACTCTATATTCCATTTCTCTTGACAACACCATTCAATTATTAACCTGCCATTTTTTGAAAATGATGCCATAGAATAAATTCATAAGGTGCTTTCCTTGCTGCATTTTTAAGTTTTTAAATAACAAATACAACCTCTGTAGCTATTTAATACTTCAAGAAAGGAGTACATTTTTTAGCTACTTCATGATTAACTATTGAAATGTGTAAGCCTAGGAATTTAACAGGTCTGCAAAAACTGAACACCTTCTAAATCTGATTTCCATTTGAAAAATTAGAGGACCATTGAACTCTTATTATAACTGCCTGTTGCTTAAAAGATCATACTGAATACCAAAGAGAAGTAAATAGATCCGATGAAAGGAATTTCTGTGGTTGGCTGCTTGGGTTTGTTCTGTGTAAAATGCACCTTTTTATTTAAATTAGACAAATGGCAGGGTTTCCTGCCTAATGAGACTGCTTGGATTTGTGGTTTGGAAGTGTCACCTCCATTCTTTATCAGATAATCATAATTAGGGAGAATGAAACAACCAGGGAAGTGGGAAGTAAGTCAAAAAGTGTATTGAATGGAAACAAAAAAGACTTCCAGCAAGCAGACCACCAGGGCGCAATCAGGGAGAAACATTTATAATGCAAACACAAAGCCTAGAAAAAGCTGTTGGGCACCAATGATGTGACTGCTGAATCATAGAGCTCCTAGCAAGTTTGAATTCTGACTGTCCAGATCGCCTACCCAGTTCTTTTTAAATTACATCCACTCTCTCAGTACAGCCTCTAAATACTCAGGTGTTTTTTTTTCTTTTCTTTTTCCAAGATCTTATTTATTTGTTTGAGACAGAGAGAGCACAGCTGGGAGGAGGATCAGAGACAGAGAGAGAGAGAGAGAGAGAGAGAGAGAGAGAGAGAAGCAGACTCCCAGCTGGGCAGGGAGCAGGATGGGAGGCTCGATCCCAGGACCCAGAGATCATGACCTGAGCCGAAGGCAGAAGCTTAACCAACTGAGCACCTAGGCTCACCATACTCAGGTGTTTTCTTTCTCTCTCTTTTACTGTCCATCAAAATAGCCCGTGATAGATTGAAATTGCATTAGTCCTTATATTTGTTTGTGATATTTTTCTGCTCCAATTTGAAAAACCTTTCAACAGCATTGACATTTCCTTGCCCTAGCACACAGACCCAAAAATCTTCTGAATCCCTCGTGGACTCCTTTGGCTGCACCGTAGAATCTATATCAGATAGTAACAATGGCTATCACGTCCCTCTAAAATTCTGTTTTTACAAAGTTTCAGGATTGCTAAGTGTCTTTTTCTTTAAGACAGATTCCTAAAGGAAATTTCTAGGCCAAGCCAAGACCAAGACCTGAACTTTGATTAAATACAAAGAGCATGATTGTTACTACAGGGATAGATGAGGTCAAGGCCAGGTTATTTTTCAAAATGGTGGCAAGACAGAAGAGAATCATGTAATACATTTGAAGGAAGCATGGAAGTAGATTTTGGAAACCTGGTGGCTCAGGAAAATGGGAGGTAGCAAACAGATTCCAGATTAGTGACTCGGACCTTGGAATGGTAGCGCGTATATATTCCCAGGCCTCATTTTCCAGGAATTCTGATGCAGTAAGCCAAAGGAGGGGTACAAAGATCTGCATGTTTTAGATGGACAGATGATTCAGATTCACGCTGTCATCACAGGGAACACTTTTGAGGAGCAAAGTACTAATATATGATTGAACTCTTTTTGTGGCAAGGGACATAAACTCAACTCAAATTTATTTAAGCCAAAGCAGCAGGAATGTATTGATTCAAGTGGTTGAAATGTTCAAGAGCAGATCTTTAGGGTTAAGATGAAGGTGGACCCAGGTGCTGAAAGGAAATCATCTGGAAACTTTTTCTGTCTTCTGGCTTTACTTTCATACTTGCTGGCTTCATTCTCAGGCAGGCTGCAACTAAGAATGCTATTAATATGGTACTAACAGGTCTGGCTTAAAGTATACCAGCTTTGCAAACCTATTAGGAAGATGACTTCTACTTTAAATTAGTTCAACAAATTTACTTTGATTTAATTATACTGAATTAATTTATTAAATTAATTAAATTAATCTGTGGAATTAATTTGGTCTACTGAAATAAATACAGTGGGAAAGAGAATGGAACACACTAATTAACTACCTTTGTCTTCAAGCCCCCCTGGATTTTGGGATGAGGTCCTCACACACAAACCAAATGGATTGAAAATGAATGAGGGTTAGAATGTTGGATTGGATTTCCTAAGGGAAACCTGGATCCTACTCTCGGAAAAGGAAATGAATGCTAAGAAATAATAAACAACTATGTCCACTACGCATGGATTCAGATAAAGTAAACAGACTCCTGGACCAGAATTCAATGAGTCTAAGTAATGGCCAGCAACTCAGAGAGAAGTCAGCTTATGGAGTGGCAGGGTCCTTTATTGTAGGGTAAAGAAGTGCTTTCTTTCTTTCTCCTTTTTTTTTATTTTTAATTTTTTTTAATTTTTAATTTTTATTTTTTTAAAAAGATTTTTATTTATTTATTTCACAGAGGGAGAGAGATCACAAGGAGGCAGAGAGGCAGGCAGAGAGAGGAGAGAGGAGGAAGCAGGCTCCCTGCTGAGCAGAGAGCCCGATGCGGGCCTCGATCCCAGGACCCTGAGATCATGACCTGAGCCAAAAGCAGAGGCTTTAACTCACTGAGCCACCCCGGCGCCCTTTCTCCTTTTCTTTTTTTTTTTTTTAATTAAACACTTTATTCTATTATTATTCTTCCATTAAACACTATATTTATTAACTATTTTTTAAAATTAAGATATAATATATTATTTGTTTCAGGAGTACAGGTCTATGACTCATCAGTTTTTCACAATTCACAGTGCTCACCATAGCCCATCCCCTCTCCAATGTCCATCACCCACCCCTCCCATCCCTTCCACCCTCCTCCCCTCCAGCAACACTCAGTTTGTTTCCTGAGATTAAGAGACTCTTATGGTTTGTCTCCCTCTCTGGTTTCATCTTGTTTCATTTCTTTACACAGAATGTGACTCTGCTCTGAAGAAGCACAAGTGTCTAGGAGTGTGTTCAAAAAGTTCTGGGAAAGCTGAATTCAATAGGTACTGGAAGCTATTCTCACAGCAAGGGCAAAGTTCTTTGAGAGATTTTGATAAATGGATGTAGAACTCTGAATGCAAAGACTTCAGCAACAGACTATTAAAAAATGTAGTTATATTTGAGCGCTTGGTGGCTCAGTCCGTTAAGTGACCAACTGTTGGTTTTGGCTCAGGTCATGGTCTCAGTGTCATGAGATTGAGTCCCGCTTTGGACTCCGTGCCCAGCAGGGAGTCTGCTTAGGATTCTCTCCTTCCCTCTCCTTCCAGCCCTCCGCCGGCTCTCTCTATCTCTCTAAACTATATAAATAAATCTTTAAAAGAAAGAATTTACTTATAGAAAATGATTCCTTAAGCTGATTTACCTGTAATCAGAAACTCTGAGAAAGTTCAAAGGTTTATATAGTGTGTTGCTTCCAAAATAGATTTTACTTCAATATGTTGTTCAGGAAAGTTAGGAAAGAATGTAATAATTATGTTTCATAAACGAAAAGGACCATAATAGTCTGTAATTAAAAGTTATAGGTTGGGGGCACCTGGGTGGCTCAGTTGGTTAAGCAACTGCCTTTGGCTCAGGTCATGATCCCAGGGTCCTGGGATTGAGCCCCGCCTCGGGCTCCTTGCTCAGCAAGGGGCCTGCTTATCCCTCTGCCTGCTACTCTGCCTGCTTGTGCGCTCTCTCTCTCTCTCTCTCTCTCTGTGTCAAATAAATAAATAAATAAAAATTCTTAAAAATAATTATAGGTTGATGTGAAAGGTAAGATATACTTTGTGGGTTTGTTTATTACCTCTCAATTTAAGGTCTTTGATATTAGCACATGTGGCATGGTATTAAGCTAAGCATATATATACACACATAATATATATAAAACATTATATATATACACACACATAATGTGAGTATATAAATTACATATATACTTTACTTTTTTAATTTAGTAAAATAACTATAACTTAAAATTTACCATTTTAATCATTTTAAGTGTATAGTTTAGTGGCATCAAGTATATTCACATTGTTGTACAACTATTATCAATATCTATATGTAAAACATTTTCGTGATCACAAAATAAAACTCTGTATCCACTAAACAATAACTCCCCATTCCTCTCTGGTAGCCATTGGTAACCACTGGTCAACTTTCTGTCTCTATAAATTTGACTACTTTAGATACTGCAGCTAAGTTGAATCATGTAGTGTTTGTTTTTTTGTGGCTGGCTTATTTCACTTAGCATAATGTCCTCAAGGTTCAACCATGTATAGCATGTAGCAGAATGTCTTTCATTTTTTCTTTTCTTTCTTCTTATTTATTTAATTTTTTTAGAGAGAGAGAGAGTGGGAGTGGAGTCGGGGTGGGGGGGGAATTGGGGAGAGACAGAGGGAGAAGGAGAGAGACAATCTTTTTTTATTTTTTTTAAAGATTTTATTTATTTATTTCACAGAGGGAGAGAGATCACAAGGAGGCAGAGAGGCAGGCAGAGAGAGAGGGGGAAGCAGGCTCCCTGCCGAGCAGGGAGCCCGATGTGGGCCTCGATCCCAGGACCCTGGGATCATGACCTGAGCCGAAAGCAGAGGCATTAACCCACTGAGCCACCCAGGCACCCAGAGAGAGACAATCTTAAGCGGGCTCTATGACCAGCTTGGAGCCTGACTCGGGGCTTCATCTCACAGCCCTGAGATCATGACCTGAGCCAAAACCAAGAGTTAGTCACTTAACTGACTGGGCCACCAAGGTGCCACATGTCTTTCCTTTTTTAAGGCTGAATAATATTCCATTACAAGAATATACTACATTTTTAAAAAATTCATTGTTCCATCAGCAGAGCAGACAGTTCAGGCTATTTCCATCTTTTGGCTATTGTGATAATGCTGCTATGAACACAAGTGTACAATGTGATATATATATATACATATATATATGTATATAT
This sequence comes from Ailurus styani, assembly GCA_002007465.1. Taxonomy (NCBI): domain Eukaryota; kingdom Metazoa; phylum Chordata; class Mammalia; order Carnivora; family Ailuridae; genus Ailurus; species Ailurus styani. The sequence goes on along the minus strand of LNAC01000055.1, from coordinate 1,770,251 downwards.
ATATGAAAATAGGAAATCTGCAAATATATGATTTTTTAGTTGGTAAATATCAAACTTTTGTATTTTGGATTATGACTGTCATTAACATAAAAAATTTACAATTTATAAAATAATTTTCCTTTAACACAACTGAGTGCTCGCTTTGGCAGCAAATGTACTAAACCTGGAAAGATACAGAGCGTGGCCTCTGGACATGCAAATTCATGAAGTATTCCATTATTAAAAAAACAAAAACAAAAAGCAAGGGTAGATAGAAAGCCTAAAGAAATTATTTGTGGACGTTTGTAGACTTTAATAAGCATGGCGAGGCTTTAAGTGACTGCTGTGTAAATAACACTAGGCTGTGTTACACATCATTGCTCCCAGTGGGTGATGCCAACTATGGTACCCAGAAGAAGTGTAGGTGGCATCTGGACAAACATTTCAGTTCCATGGTTATATGTACATTTTTCTGTGTATTGTGAAGACATGTCACCAGTGCATGAAGCATGAGACAACCTTAGAATAATGTCTTGTTAAGACACACACAAGGGCACCTGGGTGGCTCAGTGGGTTAAAGCCTCTGCCTTCGGCTCAGGTCATGATCTCAGGGTCCTGGGATCGAGGCCCACATCGGGCTCCCTGCTCGACGGGGAACCTGCTTCCTCCTCTCTCTCTGCCTGCCTCTCTGCCTACTTGTGATCTGATCTCTCTCTGTGTCAAATAAATAAATAAAATCTTAAAAAAAAAAGACACACACAATACAGTGAGTCTGAAATATAAATTTTTTTTTAGAAAAGTAGTAAGTGGATATGGCAAAAATTCTTAAGGTAATGATGGAAATTTTGGTAAATTTTCATGTACTTAGGAAGAAATAGTGGAAAATAAACCTATTACCAGGAAGAAAGATAAAAGTCAATTAAGTTTGCATCATAACACATCAGAAAGAAAGAACTAATGTAGTACTTACTAAATGCCATGTGCATACAAGAGACATATAAAAAGGAAGAATTTGACTGGAGTTTGAACTAAGACTTGAAAGAAGTGAAAGAAAGAAATTTTTGCCTCATTGTTCACAGTGCTGGTGTCTGATTCTCTTTCTGCTAAAATTAGCTTAAAGAGAATGGAATGATTTTCACATTGAGTCTTTTTAGCAGATGCACCTGGTTTTCTTGTTCATTGTCAGTTTCAAACCCCAAATATTACACTGAACATATTAACAATGTATTTGTCAGCCCTACGAAGAGGTAAGTTAGTTCTTGGCAGATGATTATTATTGTTTTCTATTCAAAACTGTTTTTACATGATATATAAACTCTAGAGGTAATTTGTAAAACTCAGTTCAAATTACTTGATCTTTTCTCTGCTGAAGGTTAAATAGATAGGTAATAGATTCTCATAGATTATCTCTAAAGTAACAAATGAATCAAATAGTTTACTGTTTGATATTTTGATGCTTGGCCATTTCCTAAAACTTATCCATGCTTGCTTATTTTATATCTTTTTTTTTTCTATTACAAAGCAAAAATCAACATAGTAAAGGATGAAAAATAGGATATTTGGGTAGGAAATGAAGTCATTCATTTTTAGGGAAACAATTTAAAAACATCAGTTCTTAATCTCAGAAGGCCATATAATCTTGATGCTATAGTCTTAAAGATTTGAGTTGAGAGCATTGCATAGGCATTTTTTAATGTGTTTCAAATGAGCACTTCTTAATTATCTTCACATGAAATATAGAAACCAGCAAACACGAAGACTACATGGAAAAGGACTTTACCCAAAACTTCAGAAGCCCACAGTTAGACCACAGTTTTAGATCCGTAGAAATTGCTTAATAAACTTAAATATTTGTGGATGACTGATAATATACACTCATTTAAATGAAAGTCATCTAAAATTTCTAACTTGAGCTTAAAAATAAATATCCAAAAATTGTTAAGGAAAAGTTAGCTGTCTTTTGATAGTTAAAACTTATGTTTTGTAAGCACAAAATTAAAGGCAGAAAATTTTAAACATGTTACAGTTTATGTTGAAGATATAAAAGTATTTGGAGTTTATGGGGAAATGCATTAAATCTAAAAATATAGCACCCTTTTTCTGGATTGCTTGGTCTTTTACTTTCTCTTTTTCTCTCTCTTCCATAACTGCATCCATCAAAATATATCCTAGATCATTAAATTTTATTGCACTTCCTAGATTGTGGAGTATTTCTGATTTTTGATATATTAACTTCAAATTTAGATATTACAAGGTCAAAGCTGATTCTTCTTAAAGAAAAACAAGCTAATTTTATCCATTTATTTAATCTCCCTCAAAGCTATCACAAATGATTTATTGAATATTTTTAAAAGATAAATATCTTTTCATATGGGTATCTAAGAAAAAGCTGGAATCATAGAATATGCTCTCTGATGATTTTTATATTCAAAAAGATTCTCTTTAAAATTTCAATATTTAGAAAACTATTTTTGCAATTTACAAATATATATGAATACCATCAACATTCTCAGATTCTGGAGTATAAGAATTAATATTTTTCTTTTTTTTTTAAAAGATTTTATTTATTTATTTGACACAGAGAGGGAGGTTACAAGTTACTAGGCAGAGAGGCAGGCAGAGAGACAGGGAGAGGAAGAAGCAGGCTCCCTGCTGAGCACAGAGCCCGATGCGGGCCTCGATCCCAGGACGCTGAGATCATGACCTGAGCCGAAAGCAGAGGCTTTAACCCACTGAGCCACCCAGGTGCCCAAGAATTAATATTTTTCAAAAACTGGTATAACACACATGAAAATACAACTTAAAATATCGATGATAGCATTTTAAGAGTGAAAAAAATGGATTTAATATTCCCTATTAATATTATTTTTAAAAATATGTTATTTAAAGACAGTATTACGTAGCATTTTTCAAATGTGTTTCATGAAAACACTATTTTTTGCAAAATGGTCTATGATAAAAGGAGTTAGTGGTCCAAGAAATCTGGGATGTGTGTTCCAGCAAGCCATAATGCATATTAGCATATTAAGGTCTCTAAGGCAACAGGATTACTCTAACATGGCTCTAACTTGAACTTATGTTTCATGACTTTTTTTAGCACACATGTGGCGTGGCTCTCAGAACTGATGTTTGATAAAACAGTAGAAGCAGACCATAGAACATAATGTTTAAGAGGACAATTTTGGACCAAAATGCTTGGATTCAAATCTTGTTACTTAAGTCTTCACCCTGGAGTTTCTCTATCTGTGAAATGGAGACACTGATATAATAGTATCTGTCTTCTAAAATAATTATGAGTATTATATTAATTAATATATGTAAGGGCTTGGAATAATGCACAGAAAAATGGACACTTAAAAATGCTAATATTACCAGAATTTGATAAGCTGTTCTGGATCTGTGAAGTAACACATGATTGATTCATTTGTTCCCATTCTATCTCTCATTACATTTGTATGTATGTACATATATACATATGTATGTGTATGTGTGTATGTATATATATATGTGTGTGTGTGGATGGATAGATGTACATATGTGTGTATATATATGTGTGTGCATGTGTGTGTGTATACACACACACACACACGTAAATCTATCCATCCAATTTAATCTATTGTAATAAGTTTTACTTCTTGGGGTGCCTGGGTGGCTCAAGGTTGGTTATGCGTCAGTTTTCAACTCAGGTCATGATCCCAGGGTCCTGGGATCCAGCTCTGCACTGGGCTTTCTGCTCAACAGGGAGTCTGCTTCTCCCTCTTCCTCTGCTGCTCCCCCATCTCCTGCTCATGTTCTCTCTCTTTCTCTCTCTCTCTCAAATAAATGAATAAAATCTTTAAAAAAATAAAAAATAAGTTTTATTTCTCAACATATTACAAAATACTTTCAACGCAAAATCATAAATAAAATCAATATCATACCTTGGATTAAGATATTTAATTTGTTTAAAAGCAGTTTACTACATTTTCTTAAAATAGAAATAAAATCATATCCTTCTTTCCAAGAACACTGTCTAGTTAGCTATATGAACTAGAGATAGCATTTGTCAAAGATGTGCCCACCCAGCCCTCTCATTTCCAGACTACTGCACAGAACTCCTGAAATCTTTTGCGGGTACTTTGAAAATGAGTTTCTGCTCAAATATGTTCTCTTTTGTAACCAGAACATAAGTTTCTGAGAGTATTTTCCTAATAATGTGTATCTGGTTGCTAGATACACATGGTCTGTTCAGATTCCATTCCTAGGTTAGACATATATAACATTTTTATTAAAATCCATACATTTTATAGTGGGATTGAAAGAAAAAATTTCACGTTCTATTTATTGCTCCTATTTTCCCCATATTCTCAGAGAATGAGCAAAAATGCAAACCAATTTATGCTTTATTTTAATTAAAATGATCTTTATTTTTTAAAATGAATAATCGGTCTTATGTATATTGCTAAGTAATAAGAGAGGAATTTATTGGCTTACATAATTATACAATTCAAGCTGTGAAATTTACTTTAGGTACTTCTGTGTGCAAAGCCTTAAATCAATGCATCTCGGTGGGGATGGTACCACCCTCCAGGGTACATTTTGAAAATTTATGGAGGTTATTTTTAGTTATCATAACATTTGGGGTGTAGTCACTACTAGAGTTTTGTGAACAGGGCCAGGAAGGTTAGACATCCTGCAATGATCAGGATTGTTCTGCAAAAAAATGCTATCCATATCCTGCATAGCTCTTAAAAATCTTCCATGCATCCAAAATGCATGTTTATACCTAAACTTAGAGACTAAAACTCCATTTTACATATAAATTCAAAACAGGTTTTTGGGACAGCTTTAAAGCAAACTGAATAGCCAAGAAATGCAAATATTATATAAATCAAAGAAAAGTTCTGTTTTAAACTTTACCAAGAAATGCATATCATTTTGAATTTTCCATTAAATGTGGTCACATTTCTCATGGAATTTCCATCTGGACCATTCTCAATTTGTAGGTTTTGAATGCAAATTTGTGGATATCTGAGACTCTTTTGCATAGACAGATGAAAATATTATTAAAATTAGTGGAGACATAAAATATTGGCATCTCATTAAATTTTATTAATAAATCTTGCCTAAAAAAACTCACATTCTTGACTTTCTATATTTGAAGATTTCTACAGCACAATGAAAAATTTAATTGTAAGAAAACATTGAAAAATTTTAGTTTTCATTTGCTATACTTAAAGTTGACCCATGAACAAATGGGGGCTGGGTGCAGTGACCTTGTCGTGCAGTCAAAAATCCATGAGTAGCTTTTGACTTCCCAGAAAGGTTAACTACTAATAGCTTACTGTTGATTGGAAGCCTTGCCCATACCATAAATAGTCTATTAATACATATTTTTTATGTTATATGTATTATATACTGTATTCTTTTTTTTAAGGATTTATTTATTTATTTGTTTGACAGAGAGAGAGATCACAAGTAGGCAGAGAGAGAGAAGGAAGCAGGCTCCCTGCCGAGCAGAGAGCCTGATGGGGCTCGATCCCAGGACCCTGAGATCATGACCTGAGCTGAAGCCAGAGGTTTAACCCACTGAACCACCCAGGCGCCCTATATCCTGTATTCTTACAATAAAGTAAACTATAGGGGAAAGAAGGTTAACAAAATCATTAAGGAAGAGAAAATACACTTACTGTACTATCCTGTATTTATGGAAAAAAAATCTATGTATAAGTGGACCCACACAGTTCAAACATGTTGTTCAAGGGCAAACTGTATTTATTATTATTATTATTATTATTATTTTTAGACAGAAAGAAAGATCGAGAGTAGTGGGGGGGAAGGGCAGACGGAGAGGGAGAGAGAGAATCTTAACCAGGCTCCATGCCCAGGGTGAAGCCTGACGCGGGGCTCGATCTCACAACCCTGACAACATGACCTGAGCCAAAACCAAGAGTTGGACGCTTAATCGACTAAGCCGCTCAGGCATGCCAAAATGTTATTATATATAAAAAAAGTCAATTAAGTTAAGCAGTATTGTATGGGAATATGAAGAAATATCAAAACATCTCTGAGCACTGGTCTTTTAGAATCACCCTTGTAGATAATATTGAGAAATGACCTAATTCTCCTCGGAGTTATGTTACTACCTTACAACCACACATCTAGTACTATGAAGGAAGGAGCAAGAAACTAAGTTTCTGTACTTCTAGTAAATTCTATAAAACTATACTTAAAGAAAATTATCATATCAAGTTTCAATAATGTACATTTACTGAGTGAAAATACAGGGTTAAAGTAAAGTAATCAATCAACCAATATTTGTCTTAAATTAATTCTTATCCTCTTATGTTTTAAACTAAAATGCTTTTGCAACTTTTCTGATAACTCCTTTTGACTCTATGAAAAATATCTGAGCATTTTGTCTTAGTTAATCCTACTGTCCACGTTGAGTCGTGCCTTAGAGACCTTAAGACTTTACGCACCTTAAATAATAATTGGAATCATGAATCGTTTTTATCTCCGAGTCAACAGAAGACCCATTTATGCATTGTGTTGCGGGAGAAACAAAATCCCAACCGAAAACTTCAAATCACTTTGTCTTCAGGATTAAGCAGCCTTAAATATTACTTCCTTTGCTTTGCTACTTCAACTGAAAGAATGTGGGTCTAAAAGCAGTTTTAGTAAGACCTGAATGAAATTATAAAGCATTTTAAAAACCGATCCTATTCTCCTGAGTTTTAATAATAAAATGAGACTTGTTCCTGGAAAATATCAGAATTGTGGTCTAGAAATGATGTGCAGTGACCAGCCTACGTAATATTTGAGTCTGTGGAATATTAATTTACTGAATGATTGGTTGCTTATTGCAAATTTGGTCGGAAATTTGGCAGTGCTGACTCTGGTACAGTCATTCTCTCTGTTCATTATCTTGTAGGTGCACTGCCTACTAAAAGGGTCATAAGAGCAATGTGCTATAACTTGGGCTTTCTTACAGCTGCAGTTCTACCTAATTTGTACTTTGGCACTCAAAAGATTATAATAAATGAAGTGCTGCTTTCAAAGTTTCAGACACACCAATTTTTCCCCGTTTGGCAAGGTGGATTTAATTTGACTTTCACGAGTGCAAAATCTGTCTCCTTAGAAGTTGGTCAAACTATTAATTTTATGGCAGGGACAACTGAGTACAGTAAACCTTTTCACAAAGCCAGACAGCTTAACCTAATTAAAGGGTTGTTTTGACAGGTGGTTTAAAGTAGAAGGAATACTATCAAAAGCGTTACGAGAAATAAGTTTGATGAATATATAGAGTGTGCACACAGGTGAAAAGGGGATTTGGAAGGCCGTGATGACAGGTCTGTGTCCAGAAAGTGGAAGGGAGACCTCAAGATCTGTCTGTGTACTTGATCAGCAATTTCTTCCTCTTATTCAGGTATTTTAAGAGATGGATAACATCAAGTTCATGTGAACACCAAGAGATGTTGAGAATTGACATTGACTGTGAAGATAACTTGCAAAATAACTTGCTTGTCTTGGAGAAGAATTAGTCTCCCTTTAAGAAATTGGAGGTGTGTTAGAACAGAAATTGTAATTTTGAACTGACATTTTTCTGAATATTAGCAAAAGTTCCCATGCCTCATTTCTATTGGAGTTTTTGAATCCTAAGACTTGAGATGATATAGACCTATTGCCATTAGCCTGTCTTATGATGGTTTGACCAGTTAACACACAACTTTTGGGCAACTTTTTGTCCTTTCATGCAGGTTTCAGTAATGAAAAAAGATGAACAGACAATTGGTCTTCCAGACTATGGTTCAAGAATGTTCTCTCAAGAGAAGAATCTACAAAATTTGTTTGGGGATGGCAGCATGAGGTCCTCTACTTCAGAGCAACAAGGATTGATTCAGGGCAGATTCTTCTTGAACCATTCTCATGTCTCACCCTCTGTTTCTTTTCCCAGTTCTTCAGTAGAAAATACAATTAAGGTGACACAAGGTTCTGGGTCCCAGAAAACAACATGAAACCACATCGATATAGATACTCTATAGTCCCTTAAGAATCATATGCTATATTTACCTAAAACGTGATGATTTCTTTAAAATTTAACACATTGATGGTGTCAAGATTTTCAGAAGGACCTGCCTTAGCATAGCCTCATCAAATTGCTTCTCTATTTCTCTGATGATGGATAACAACCTCTTAAAAATAATTCATGAGAGCTCCCATTTTCATTTTTTCTGTACTTATAAAATTTTAAAAACTGAAATTGCCAGTAGTTAAAGTGCCATTACTGCTGATGACAAGAATAATAACAAATCTTAAAGTAACTTGCTCAAAGTCATATACCCTAAATTAATTTGTAAATTAATCAATAAAATTCACATTCAATCCAAGTCTTTAAAATTTGAGGCATATTCTCTTAACCATTATGATTCTCCAAAAATTTACTTTGTAAAATTTTGTGTTATTCAAATTTAAATAAACAGTTTAAGATAAAATCCATTCAAAACCTAATATTTTCCCATGCAAAGTATGTTTAGACTAATACAGATCTAGCCCAAATTCTAAAACATGGCCTCCACATGGGACAAAAAAATTCGATCAAAATACCAACTATATTGAACTAACATATAGAAAAATTATAGCCAGAACTATGAAAACTTTTTACTGGTTTATGGTAATTGGAACTAGACAAAAAAAGGGAAACTGACCTAGGTTATGATGTGGCTTCTACCTGGGTTCTTGTGGGACAGGTTCCACCTCAGAAAAGGTAGAAAATTCACACTCTAGTCATCATATCAACATGAGCAGTGACTCATAATCGAGACACCAATAGCAAAAAGACCCTGGTACATTTTGTCTCATTGCACCTTAGTTACTGGTCTGTCTTGCTTACCTACATCCAATCTTCCCTGCACATTGGGCAACATGTTACTAAAATAAAGAGCTTTATAAATGGCATAAACTAAGGGGTAAGAAGCAGAGTGAAACAGAGTTTTGCATGCATTCTAAAAGTTGTAGATTCAATAAATAAAAGGAAATAGTTGAGAGCTAAGATAATGAAAAGAAAGATTTCCTGATAGCAGATAACTTAGAAATTATATTTAAAAGTTAAGTTGAAGAGCTAGAAATATTAGAAAACCAGGTACTAGAAGTAGGTGAAATAGACAACTTCAGGATAGCAGAGCTTGCTTGGATCCAAATTTTAGAAGAGTGTTATGTCTCCTATCCTCTCTCTACATGTGTAAAGAGTACACATACCTATTAATCAGAGGATCGGAACAAAGTAGCAATGGTGTAACACTATTTTAGGGTCTAAAGAGCTTTCCTGTCTATTACCTCACTTAAGCCTCACCAAAGATTTTTACAGTGGGTGTTACTCTTATTTTGCAAGTAAGAACACTGAGTCTCAAAGAGGTTATATGACTTTCCCAAAGGTGATAAAGCATAAGAACTGAGAGTTTGGATCCCACGTTTCTGGCTCCAAATCGCAGTGGAAAGCACAGCTTCTCTTTGCCATATACACAGGAGGAGATCTACTAAACAAGTTTATCCCCATGCAGTGTCATTTCCTTCAAATAACAAAATATTCGTGTTGATTATAAGAAATAGTCTGAAAGTAAAGTAGAAAAAAAGTATAAAAGTAAGAAGATATGTATTTTCAGGAAAATGTAGGCAGAAAAGTACACTATAGCTAATACAGAGTTGCAAACCCTCAGAGGAAATTATAGAGAAGGTAATACTATTCCCATTTTAGAGCTAGGGGAACAGAGGTACAGAGTTATGCACTAACTTGTCCATGATTTCCAGAGTTAGTGCTATTATCACTATTCCATACAATGTCATACTATTGATAGCAATGAAATATTTTTAAGGATGGGTGCCTGGGTGGCTCAGTGGGTTAAAGCCTCTGCCTTCAGCTCAGGTCATTACCCCAGGGTCCTGGGATGGAGGCCCGCACTGGGCTCTCCGCTCAGCGGGGGGGCCTGCTTCCTCCTCTCTGCCTGCCTCTCTGCCTATTTGTGATCTCTCTCTCTCTGTGTCAAATAAATAAATAAAATCTTAAAAAAAAAAAGAAATATTTTTAAGGCAAAAACATCTAAAAAGAATAAGTAGGTATTTTAGTTCATTAAGGATGCAATTCACAATGATGATATAACTAAATAACTTTGAGGAACATAGAATATTGAATATTGCCACAAGGCAAAGTAGTTAAAAAAGTAAAATGAAACTGACAATATATATTAAATGATAATATAGTATATATACTAAATATATAATATACATATTAAAGTAAAGTGAAATTGACAATGTAATTTAATATATATTAAAGTCAATTATATAAGCTAACAATAACATATTAATGTAATATGTCTTCAGATAATGTAGGTGGTAATTAATTACATCAATTAATTTAATATATTTTTATATAAAACTCTGTTCTCTTCACACAAAGGCTACAGTTCTTTTTCAATTGCATAATGGAATATTCAAAATTTGATCTATATAACTCAGGGAAAATATCAGAGCCCAAACCAGATGTTTTAGGGTTATATTATTTCATTGCAGTAGAATATCACTTTAAATTAATAACAGCTAACCACCATCCAATAAAAAAGAAACAAAATCACCTTTATCCAAAGAAATCAATAAAAATTCCCAATTAGCTATAAACTTAAAACAAATCTACTGAAAATTTTTGCCAAAGTTTTAGGAATTAAAACTGTAATTATAATGACAATAATACATGTAAAATTTATGGTATTTATCTCAAAATGTATAATGAGGAAAATTGTTATTTAATATTTTTATTATTAAAGAAAAATTAGAATAAATAACCTATGCATTCAAGTCACAGAGATACACACACCCTCATTTGCACATATCTCTAAAGAGAATAGGTACTGCTAGAAAATTAGCAGAATTTACAAATTGAGATAAGATTAAATTTCTTGAAAGATAAACCACTGACAATGCTATTCACGGAAAAAGGAGAAATACAGGGGCTTACTATTATAAAATAGAGGATAAAACCACATTTAAAATGCAGATTTGGGGTGCCTGGGGGCTCAGTCATTAAGCATCTGCCTTCAGCTCAGGTCATGATCTCTGGGTCCTGGGATCAAGCCCCACATCAAGCTCCCTGCTCAGCGGGAAGACTGCTTCTCCCTCTCCCATTCCCCCTGCTTGTGTTCCCTCTCTTGCTGTGTCTCTCTGTCAAATAAATAAAAAATCTTCCAAAAAAATACAGATTTAACCTGAATAGGCCAGTAACCATAAAAGATATTCAAAATGTAATAATAAACAAACACACTTTTTATCACTACCAAGCCTAGAGAACTTTTGAGAAAATTCTAACAAACCACCCAAGAATAGATACTTTCATATAATTTGATTAGTATCAAAGCTTAGAAAAACATGGAAAAACATGGAAAGATGTTTAATCATAATAGAAGAGATATGAACTACTAAAACAGCAAAATACTACCTTTAGCTATCCTATTTACCAAGATGTAAAAACAGTGATGCAATTCAGTCATGCTGAGATAATTAAGGAAAAAAAGCCCCACATTGGGCTCCATGCTCAGCAGGGAGTCTGCTTCCTCCTCTTTCTGCCTGCCTCTCTGCCTATTTGTGATCTCTTTGTCTGTCAAATAAATAAATAAATAAATAAATCTTAAAAAAATTTCTATTCAGATCCTTTGTCCATTTTTTAATTTTTTTGGTATTAAATTATATGGATTCTTTAACTATTTTAGATATTAATCTCTTATCAGATATATGGTTTACAAATATTTTCTCCCAATCTCCACATTTCTTACTCACCCTGTTGATGGCTTCCTTTGCTTTGTGGAAGCTATTTAATTTAATGCAATTCCAGTTGCCTACTTTTGAATTTGTTGAGTGTGCTTTTGTTGTCATGACCAAAAAAGTTATTCCCAAAACCGATGTCAAGAAACCTTTCCCTTATATTTTATTCTAGTGGTTTCAGTTTCAGGTCTTAAAGTTAAGTTTTCAGTCATTTGACTTGATTTTTGTATATAGTATGACATAAGAGGACACTTTCGTTCTTCTGTATAAGAATATTCGGTTTTTCCAACACCATTTATTAAAGAGACTATTGTTTCCCTATTGTGTATTCTTGCTACCCTTGTCAAAGATTAGTTAACCTAAAATGTGTGATTTAATTTCTGGGCTCTCTTTTCTGTGCCTATATGTCTATTTTTAATGTCTATACCATATTGTTTTGATTGTCAAAGATTTAAAACATATTTTGAAATCAAGGAGTATGAAATATAAATCAAAACTACAATGAGCTATCACACACCACCTGTCAGGATGGCTATTATCAAAAAGACAAAAGATAACAAGTGTTGGTGAAGATATGGAGAAAAAGGAATCATTTCTATTTTATGTATGTAGTATGTATGTATGTATGTATGTATGTATGTATGTATGTATGTATTTTAGAGATAGAGAACAAGAAAGAGTGGGAGATGAGAAGAGGGAGAGGGACATCAAGTTCAGCACTGAGCGTGGAGCCCAATGCAGGGCCCAGTCCCATGACCTTGAGAACATGACCTGAGCTGCAATCAAGTCAGAGGCTTAACTAACTGAGCCACCTAAGCACCCCAAAAAGGGAACTCTTGTACGCTCTTGGTGAGAACGTAAATTGGAAAAGCCAATACAGAAAATAGCACAGAGGTTCCTCAAAAAATGAAAAGTAAAACTACCATATGATCCAGTAATTTTATATCTGAGTATATATATCCAATGGAAATAAAAACTGGACCTGGAAGAGATTATCTATACTCACATGTTCATTGAAGCATTGTTCACAATAGCTAAAATATGGAAACAACCTAAATATCTGCCAATAGATGAATGGGTGAAGAAATGTAGTACACACACACACACACACACACACACACACACACACACACACACAGAAATACTAGTTAGCCTTAAAAAATAAGGAAATCCTGCCATTTGCAAAAATATAGATGAACCTGTGGCACATTATACTAAGTTACACAAGCCAGGCACAGAAAGACAAATGCTGCATGATGTCACTTATGTGTGGCATTTAAAACAGTCAAACTCATAAGAAGCAGAGAGTAGAATTGTGGCTGCTGGCCGAGGAGGGATAGAATGAGATGTTGGTCAAAGGGTACAAGGTTTCAGTTAAGCAAGATAATGAATTCTGGAAATCTAATGTACACCATGGTGACAATAGTTAACAATACCGTATTATATACTTGAAATTTGCTAATAGAATAGATCTTAAATCTTCTCCCTACACACACACACACACACACACACACACACACACACACACACACACACACACAGTGGCAATTATGCAGAAGCGATGAGTGAGCTATTTGGCTTGGTTGTGGCGATCATTTCACAGTGTATACATAAATCAAAACATTGAGCCATACACCATGAAGATACACCATTTTATATGTGGGAGACATCAAAATAAAATGAAAAAAGGAAGGGAAAAATATGTGTATGCTGTAAATCTCTTTCTCCTCTTCTTCTTTCCTCCTTTGTGTCTTTTTACCGTATTTATTTGTAATCTCCTTCATCCTGTGATAGCTATACTATTGTGCTTATAGATACTGCAGTGGTAACTTTGAAAAAATATGAGAAAGGCTTATTTGCCACAATATTTCTACATCTTGGCAGTATTAACCGTAAGTACAATGAATTGTAATAAAATGTGGTTGAGTCTCCATGGACTTTGTTAACTTTCAAATTAAACTTTATTGATGTTTTATAGCTTCACATTGAGATTTTACAATTCTGTCTTTAGTGAAATTATTTTATGGAACTAATGTTGTGAACTAAATTAATTATTTTAAAACAAACCCATACAAAAAATATTACCTGGTTTTTAGATGAAAAAAAATGTGCAATGATAGTTAAAACAAGCTAAAGTTTGTTGAATAAAATATATTGGGTTAAATTATTTATTAAAATATTATTTTGATTTATTAATACAGATTGCTATTAATGCAGAAGTTTCAAAGATCAAAGAATAATCAGATGATCTGAACTGTAACCTGTTTTGCTAGGTTTTGCTGCTGTCATTTAGATCAATACTAAGCTGAGATAAATAAATGATTTTTTTCCCATTTAGATTCCTGAGCTCACCATTCTTAAAATGAATGGATCTAATTCTCTGTAGACATGAAAAAAAGGTTGTAGTGTGTTCTCCTTACCAAAGACTAAAAAAAATTAGGACATTAAAAAGCACTCTGTCTAGAGCTTTATTTGTCTCCTTGATTGAGTTTTATAAGAAGCATTAAAGGTTAGGGAGTTGGGAGTCTCCTAGATTACTGACAAGAAAATAACTCATGAGATGAATTTGTCCCCCAACACTGAAATCAAATTCAAGAGATGTATTAAGGAAAACCTGACTTATTACTAAGATTCAGTCTTAAGTAAAGCTAATAAATGTGTTTTATCCATGTGCACACGCATCCACACACAATGCATTAACAAGTTATGTAATTTTCTGTAAAGAAAATATTCATCAGTCCCTTCAAGTTCATAGCTCCGATCTTAAGAGTTTTGTCTAACAATTTTACTGACTACACTTTTCTCAAACCTTTATTGGGATATGATTCAAATGTCATATAATTCATTAGTTTAAATTATACAGTTCGACAGTATTTAGTGTATTCGACAAGGTGTAACCATTACCACAATAAATTTTAAGGACATTATCAAGGTTTTTCTATTCTGTAGCGTGCATCAATACTTTATTCCCTTTTATTTACAAGTAATAGTCAATTATGTGGATATACCGCATTTAATTTATCTCTTCATTAGTTGAACATAGTTGTTTACACTTTTTCGCTATTATTAGTAAAGCTACTGTAATCATTCATGTATACATTTTTTTTTTTGGCATGGACTTGTTTTCACTTTTTTTGGCATGTATCCAGGGGTAGATTTGCTATGTCATATGGTAACTCTATGTTTAACATTTGAGAAACCCCTAAGTTCTTTCAAAGTGGCTGTACAATTTTACGTTCCCACCAGAAGTATATGAGAGTTCAAATTTCTCTGCATCATTTGCCTTTTTATTTATTTATTAATTTATTTTTAAATATTTTATTTATTTATTTGGCAGAGAGAGAGAGATTACAAGTAGCCAGAGAGGCAGGTAGAGAGAGAGAGAGGAGGAAGCAGGCTCCCCACTGAGCAGGCAGCCCAGGACCCTGAGATCATGACCTGAGCAGAAGGCAGAGGCTTTAACCCACTGAGCCACCCAGGGACCCCATTATTTGCCTTTTTAAATTATAATCGCCATGATTTGCATCTCTCTGATGGCTAATAGTAAAAATAATTTCAGATATGTCATTCTTGTAGCTATGCAAATCTTAACTTTTGGAAAAAGATGAATAACATTCTGTTTATTACTGATAGCTATACCTTCAACAGTTTAGTGATTATTTTAACACTTTTGAGATTGTAAATATTGCAGTGTCAGTAAAAAAAATGGTCTTAGCATATTTCTTACAACTTTAATCAAATTGAACAAGCGTTGTTCTGTGTGTCTATGTACGCATGAATTCGTATTCATGAGTTTGTGTGTGTGCGTCTATATGTGACACAGACATAGATTATGTGTAATAGTGTGTCTGAGGTAGGAATGTGCTAAATTCTGTTATGTAATAGTGGAGTTGTACATAATGTGAGTCAGGTTCTAGAATCAGTTAATAAGTGAGAAAAATTAAAATCCTCCTGTGAAATCTCTTAAATTGCCTAGAAGTGGGTTATGAAAATTTCAAATCCAAGACTACTATTTTTAGCTTGCATGTTTGAAGAAATTGGAGTGGAGGTCGAAAGCCAGTAAGCTGCTGTCACGTTCATTGTTTCATGACTGAAGAAGGCAGCTAAGAATTACCTTCCTCTACCCATCTTTATGAAGAAAAGCCCTGTTCAATTTTTCTTCATTGAGATAGATGAATAAGGGAAAAAACCAAATGTCTTATATGACCAAGAAATAAAGACCATTAAAATTACAAACCAATTGATAATTCTATGTACTAATAAGGTTCAGGGCATTTACCCATGTAAGTCACATTAGTTCCTTGTTATAAATTATTACTTCTTATTTTGCTTGCAGTTCCTGATTATCTAGCAGCAGTATTATGTAACTGAAAATAAGTAAAAGAAAAAGAAATCTTTAATAAATTATACAAGATTATAAAAGATTAGAGTCTCTCAGATTATGATTGAAATATAGTACATTTCCCACCAATGAAAGTATAAATTTTGTTCATTGTCCTCCATTTGAGAACATAAGAATAAATGTACTTCATATTTGAAGTACTTCCACAAAAATAATTAACATAGGATCTTGTTCTGCATAGTCATCCAGTTGTCAAAGTGCGTTGACTACCTTTAGAGCATTTCTCCTCTCTACCTCTTACTCTCTGTTCTGACAGTAGCTGTATGTTTTCTCTAGAAAGTGTTCAGTCTTCTTTCTGCTTTTGCTATTTCTATTCCTTCCCTGATCAAAACCGTCTAAAACAAAATTCTATAGTGTAACTGTTCTGGTAAAGCTGAATAAATATGCAAAGTTTTTAAAATTCTCAGTGTTTCACTATTGCCCAGAGAACAAAGGAAAAACAGGCAAAGTGTAGAAGTATGGCAGTCCGTCAGCTTCTGACTGAAGTGGCATATTGGATTGATAGATTGCATAGATAATTCTAAAATATATTTAACCACTGTCCCAGGGCTTAAATTTTGCCCAGAGGATACATGGTTTTGATCACTGTTTTCATCCAAGTTCTATGAGAAGTAGCTGTCAAGATTGGATTAAACATTCAAGGTATATATTAGGGGAACAACTTGTGAACAAAAAATTGGGAGGAGGGAGGAAGCCAGGACAGGAAAGGAGGGATGTCAGCTCATGATGCATGTATGATCTTTTTTTTTTAAAGATTTTATTTATTTATTTGACAGAGAGATAGAGAGCATAAGTAGGCAGAGAGCAGGCAGAGGGAGAGAGAGAAGCAGGCTCTCCGCCGAGAAGGGAGCCTGATGTGGGACTCGGTCCCAGGAAGGACCCTGGGATCGTGACCTGAGCCAAAGGCAGCGGCTTAACTGACTGAGCCACCCAGGCGCCCTGCATGTATGATCTTGAATGAAGGGAAAAGATGGGTAAAAGCATCTTAGTTTGCAGTAAAGTTCTTGAGAAAATTGGACAAGACTGTCAGGGGCATTCTCAAGCCATGGTTGCTCCTGAAAAAATACTCTGTCCTCCAGGAATGAGCACACCTTGGCATCTCTGCTGTGTTCAGTAACTGGCTGAGAGCGACTATGGAAACCATAAATCTGGTACAGACACTATTGAATTTTGGACGATAGCAGTGGGAGTCTCCTGTAACTAGGAAATATAAAAATTTCGTTGTTGTGGCTGCCACAGCAACAACACACCCTCAAAAAGAATGATTTCTGTCTAGATCATGATTTGGAGATCATCATAGCTGAAAAATGGCTGAAGGAATTTCCATATAGGCACTTTTTGTTTTACCTCCAGAAAATAAAGTTCCAATTGAACAATTCAAAATACATATTTTTCATGGTACACTACCTCTGAGTATCTAATTCATCAGTGTCCACCAGAAACAGAAGATTTAAGTTCTAATACAAGTATTTCAGAGTGATTATCCCAATTAATATTCTCACTAAAAGCGTGCCTGCGTTTTAGTTCCTACATCTTTATCAACACTTGGTAATGATATACTTTTGAATTTTACCCAGTATATAAGTGTAGAGCTCTATCTTATGGATCATGTTTTGATATCATATCTAAGAACTTTCTCACCTTACTCAAAGTCACAAAGATTTTCTATTATTTTTCCATTTAGTTACAGTTCTACTTTTACATGTCCCTACTCCATTCTGAATTAATTGTTTTATATGATGTGAGGTATGGATTGGTTTTCTTTTTAAATATGTGCCAGCATCATTTGTTGAAATGATTCTATATTTTCCACTGAATTGTCTTTGCACCTTTATCAAAAATCAAATGACCATATAGGTCCACTATTTATTCTGTTTGTGTATTTGCTAATATCACACTGTCTTAATTCCTTTAGCTTTAGAGTAAGTCTTGAAGTCAGATGTTTTCATTTTAGCCTTCAACTTTGTTCTTCAGATTTGTTTGGTTATTTTAGAAGTTCTTTTTATTTATATTTAATTCTTAGCATTTACTTTAATTTCTACAAAAATGTAGTGATATTTCAGTTAATATTATATTGAACTTGTCAAACATAAATTGTGAGAAATAATCTTTAGTATTATTGATTATTCTGTTCCATGACTGTAGTATGTTTCACCATTTATTCAAATACTCTTTAATATGTCTTAACAGTGTACTATAGGTTTAAGCATACAACTCTTAAAATTCTTGTCAGATATCTCCTTGAATATTTTATACTTTTTCATGCTATTAAGATGTCATTTTTAACTTTGATTTCTGTACGCTCTTTGCTAGTACAACTGATTTTTGTATATTAGTTCTGTGTTCCTAATTTAAATTTACTAAATGACTTATTCTAGTAGCTTTCTTGGTACATTTCTATATTTGTAAATTTTCTATTTAAAATATCATGTCATTTTTGAATAGAGGTAGTTTTACTTCTTTCTATACAATCAGGATGACTTTTATTTATTTTTTTTGCCTGACTTCACTAACTAGATCACATTAGTAGAATGGTGAATAAAAGGGGTAAGAATAGACATCTTATCTTATTACTAATTATGGAGGGAAATTTTTCATCTTTTCACTGTTAAGTATGATGTTATTTGTAAGTTTTTATAGATGTTATTTATCAAGTTGAGAAACTTCAATTCTACTGCTGAAACTTTATCAGGAAGGGGTTTGTAATTTGCAAAGTGCTTTTACCTGCGATATCTATTGCATTATCTATGGCAATAACCTTATGGTTTTCTTTTTCAGTTTGTTAACATGGTGGCATTCCTTTGATAAACATACTTGGTCATGATGTATTATTTATCTTATATATTATTAGACTGAATAGTAATATTAAATATTAAATAATAATATCAATATTAAGTAAATTTAAATAGCATGGGAAATCTTACTTATTTATCATGTCTTCTGGTCTTCATTCATATATTGACCCATATTTTCACTTGGTATTTTCCTTCTGCCTAAAGAGTTTGTTCAACATGTCTTGTAGTACAGGTCTGATGGTGCTGTCATTTCTGCTTCCGTATGTCTGAAAAGGTTTCTTTTTTAAAGATATTTCTACTGGAGATAAAATCCTAAGTTGGCTTTTTTTTTTCTTTCTTTACTTAACAGCTGCTGCTCCACTGTTTCTTATCACTTGATTTTTTTTTTCTGACAAGAAAATGCTATCATGTTTCCTTGCTCCTCTGAAAGTAGGGTGCTCCCTATTCTCCATTGGTTGTTTTTAAGATTTTCTGTTTATTACTAGTTTTGAGCAATTTGATTATAATGTGACTTGCCTTGGGTTTCTTCATGTTTCTTGCCTTTTAGGTTTGGTAAACTTCTTCAATCTGTGGATGTATAGATTTCATCACACTTGGAAAATTTGGGGTTATTATTTCTCCAAACATTTTCTGTCCCCTCTTTTGAGAATTCTAATTCCACTCCACATATACTAGAATTATTGAAGTTGTCCTACAGCTCCATGAGGCTCTCTTAATTTTTTTACTTATTTCTGTGTTTAATTTTGAATAGTTTCTGTTGCTATGTATTAAAGTTCACAAATCCTTTCTTCTGCAAAATCAAGCTCACTGTTAATCCCTTCAAGTGTATTTTTTGTCTCAAACATTTATTCATTTGTTGAAGTTCATTTGCAGTCTTTTTATTTTTTCTAAGTCATCACGTGACTCATGGAACATATGAAATACAGTGATAATAATTATAATGGCCTTATCTTCTTATCTTAACATCTATGTAAATTTGTGTCTTTCAATTAATTGATATGTCTCTTTGGTACATTTCACATATTCATGTATGTCTGGTAATTTTAGATCGGATGCCTAACATTGTGAGTTTTACCTTGCTGGGTGCTGCATATTTTTGTATTCCCATAAATGCAAAACTCCCTATAATTATTTTTGAGCTTTGACCTTAATAATAGATTTCTTAACGCTTGAGCTAATTGGGGGTTTGGATATGTCGGCCAGTAGAAACTAATGGAAGAGAAATACCAAAGACTCCTTGATACTATATATACCTTCCTAGAAAGATTCCAAATGAATTATGTCTATGATATCTATTTCCTTCCTGCCAAAATGTAAATACACCTTATTAGTGGGTCATTAAACAAACTGTAAGTAACAAATAACTATAATTGGCTGAATATTTTCTTGGGAACATTAATCCAGATCCGATGGATCTGACTCCATCGCTTGAAAAGGTAGTCGTTCACACATTTAATATTTCCCCAGCATTCTCTTCTCTCCTGAGAAAGAAGTTGCAATACATTTGACGGCCTAGATTATTAAGAAAAATACAGAAATATATAAGTATAAGACTATCAAGTACTTTCAAATATCTAAGTAGGTCATAAAGCTGTCTTTTCCTATATCTTAGTGTTTTGTTTGTTTGTTTGTTTGTTTATTTATTTATTTATTTATTTATTTATTTTGTATTTACACTCCCATCAGTGCCAGATCCCTGCTAGGATAACCTCCAAGGCATGTCACCATTTTACTGAGTTTCTGCCTATAACGATTTGAATTACAGAAATTGAACTACTTCATGGTTAAGCCTTTTTCTATATACTGGACCTCCTCCTGATGCAAAAGTAGATCTGCTTTCCAGTGGTTATTGAAATGCATTTCATTTGAAACTCAGGAGGAAAACCAAGAAAATTTATGCTCAGCACTTTGAAGATTCAGAGAAATACCAGAGTTTACCTTCTGTTTTGCACATAGCCAGGGGGATGTGAGTATGTATTATCTCACAATGAAAAGACTAGTTCTTGTCTACTTAAGTAATAGTCTATGGTTAGATTTACATGACCTCTGTCTAGTGAAGTAGATAACTTCAGGGGTCAGGGAGAAATTTCACACAAGCCCATTGTAAAAAGTGGGAAAAGGGGCTGCAGGTGTATTGTGTGAGGTTGAAGTTCAATTCCTCTGCAAACATAATAGGAAAGTATCATTAGTTTATATCCTATGAACATCTACTTTTATAGGCTTCTAAGAACATCTATTTTTTACGAGTATCTATCTTTATTTATTTATTTATTTAAAACATTTTATTTACTTATTTGACAGAGAGAAAGAGATCACAAGTAGGCATAGAGGCAGGCAGAGAGAGAGGGGGAAGCAGGCTCCCCGCTGAGCAGGGAGCCCGATGCGGGGCTCAATCCCAGGACCCTGAGATCATGACCTGAGCTGAAGGCAGAGGCTTTAACTCACTGAGTCACCCAGGGGCCCCAATATCTACTTTATTGCCTTTATATGAGAAAACTATATTTATTTAAATAAAATCAGGTTTTAATTATGAGACTTCAAAAATTTCAGTTATTGCCACATTTAAAAGCATTGAATGATTATGAGAGACTATTTTTCAGGTTCCTCAGTTAATAACTGCAGAATCAATTTTTTGTAGAGTTAATTCTACCAATAACACTTCAATTGTTCCTTCTTATTGGGAGTAAGTTTGGAATACTGGAATGAGTCTTTTTGGAATCAGTCTTCATCACTCAAAGGTCAAAAATCCATGGTAAATTCTGAAGATATTTGCATCCTGAAGAATGAACAAGAGATCTTCTGTACTTTTCTAAAAATAATAACTTCATTATCTGTTAGAATGTTCTGTGATGGCAGTACTCTGAAGCACTATTTATATCCTCCTTAAGCTCAATGATCCCAGTTTTTCTTATTTACAGTACTATTTATATATGATATATACTGATATGTTTTTTGTTGCTGTTCGGGAATGTCTGTTCTAATGCAACTCTTAATTCTTTCACTGCCAGATGGGTCATATTTAAAGACTAGTATAGCAACATATTAACCTCTGTAAAGAACACTCTGTCAAAACATTTTATTGACTCTGATATAAAATATAACAAATTAATAAAACAGCTTTGTGTTGCTTCATAAAATAATGCTGCAGGAAGGTGTTAACAATGAAACTCTGTGTGGGCTTTGAGCATCAGGATCAAGTAATGAGACAAGATTATCATAGAATTCAAACTTGGGAAATTAAGTGAGGATACAGAATCTAAAGCAGGTTGGAAGAAATGGCTCAGAGTAAAATGTTGGAAGCCTCCATGAAAATGGTAATTGCATCGTGTTACAGGAAGAGTTTCTTGGAACTATTCACTTTGCTTCTCTTTCCAGTTGACTCCATGATCCAGTTGCACTGAATTTTCTCTGATTTCAAAAAGACTTCAGTGAGAGGTGCCTGGGTGGCTCAGATGGTTAAGGGTTTGCCTTCAGCTCAGGTCATGATCCCAGGGTCCTGGGATTGAGCCCCACATCGGACTCCCTGCCTACTTGGTAGGGAACCTTCTTCTCCCTCTCCTTCTACTGCTCCCCCTGCTGTGCTCTCTCACTCTCTCTGTGAAATAAATCAATAAAATTAAAAAAGAGAGAGAGGAGAGCGAGAACTCAGTGTGATTATTAAAGAGTAGTTGAAAATGTGGTAAGAAATATAAGCAAGAGGCAACCAATGCTATATGAATTATTTGGAGGTTTGCATGACTTCTGTGTTGGAGGGGATGGCAAGATTGTTTAGGGAAGCCTTTGTTTATGCAGTGTTCTCAAGCTATTCTTGCTTATCTCCCCATGTGCAAGTTCTTTAACATCCTCCACCATGAAATCATGTGCACCTAGTGCAAGATACAAAGGAAAGTAGGAATCTCATAAAAACTGACAAAGAATACTTGGTATTATGGTCTATTGAATACAAGCAAAAATAATTATTTTGGAATCTTTCAACCACTGATCTTTTTATGATAATCTTATTTCATTTCCTGCAGGCTTTCACGTTATTGTCCCTGAGAAAGGTGGGCAAATGGAAAGAAGGATGATATGGCCTAAGAAATAAAGAGACCTAATGGTGGAGGTTAGTGTGAACTCTGGTGCAAAAAAGGACATAGCATAGAGACAGTAAAATATGAATATTTTTGCTTGTCTCCTATGCATTGACCATACTTAGAGCAAGAGAAGAGAGGGGCTCATAGAAACACCCAGATAGGTTCGGGAAGATACAGGAATCTCATGTTTAGTGCTCTGTGCCTCCTTTTGCGGTGTTATTGAGACTGGAAACCCTCCAAGAGAAGTCCCACGTGTGGCATGGCACAGTGGACATCATGTTAAGAGTAGCCAAAGAGCAGCATTGTGGAAGGAGGTCCAGAAAGATCTGCTACGTAGCAGTGTAGGTTGCTTACAGCCTGCATGTACCATGTGGGAGGTCCAAATATTAGAGAGGGAGCCACAAAATACCAACATATCTGAGCACATTTTAAAAGGACAAAAAAGATGTTAATATGAAGTCCAAACTTTAAGTCTATAGCATTTCTGAAAAATTATTCTGAAGCAGATAAGATATAGTTATTACCAAATAGCATTTTTCCCCATGGACAAAAAATGCATTTATATTTGCTTAAAATTAAAGCACTTCTATAAGTGCCTAATGAAGTAGTACAGTTGACCCTTGAACAAAAAAAATTTAAATTGCATGGGTCTACTTATATGCAGATTATATTTGATAAGCACAGTACAGTACTGTAAGTATATTTTACCTTCCCTCTGATTTTAATAACATTTTCTTTTCTCTAGCTTCCTTTATTGTAAGAATGTAGTATATAGCACATATAATGTACAAAATATGTGTTAATCAACTGTTTATATTATCAGTAAGGCTTCTGGTCAATGGTAGGCCATAGTAGCTAAGGTTTGGGGAAGTCAAAGTTATATACATGATTTTTCAACTGCACAAAGGTTCAAGGGTCAACTGTGTGTATAAGGACTACAAAAGTAAAAATTCAAGGTCAGGGGTCAAAATAAGTTTTTGGTTTTTAATAGGTTTTTGAGTAAACAGCAGGAAAAACTTAAAATTTTAAAAATAAAATTGTTAACTTCTATCTCAGATTTACTTTCAAAATTAATTTTCCACAAATTAAAGTCTATGTGTCCTGTCCTTTTTCTTTTCTGTTCTTTTCCTCATTTCTTCTTTTTTTCTTGCCCCATTCATCCCTTTCTTTTGGGGGGGGGAAACTGGGATAATTTAACCTGTATTTTATTTCCTTTTATTAATTCTGGAATAGCCCAAGAATAAGAAATAGGCTTATTTCTTAAAGATTATTACTCCTTCATTCAAGCCTTCCTTTCTTTCTAAGCTTTAAATTATTCATATATTACATTTTAATTCATTCTTAATGTCTCCAAAATTTTGTTTTAGATTTTCGAACCATTTGACTCCTTCTGTTGCATTATATATACATATATATGTATATATATGTATATATATATATTTATTTATTTCACCTGACATGCAGTTTATTACTCTCCTCTTTAATTGGTTCTAATCTCATTCATAGAATTTTACTTTCAACAACTATATTTTAATTTTGAAAATGGGTTTTTGGTACTTTAAAAAGCTGCTCTTTTATTATTTTAATCATATTTTATTAATTTGATGTGTACTCAATCTCCTCTTTTATTTTTCGAACATATTAACATACTGAGGGTGTGTGTGTGTGTGTGTGTGTGTGTGTGTACTGTAAATCTCTACAAATATCATTTTTGCACCTTTTATTCTGCTACAATTTTTGCTGGCTTTTGATCATGGTATCTTGTTCCCTTGTGACTTTATGATTTACTTTTATTTTTGACTCATATTCTTTGGACATTTATTTGCAAGGATTGCTGAAGTGAGTTCCTGCGGAAAAAATCTGACTATACTTTGACAAATTCTGGGGAGCAATATCAAGTTCAGGTTAAGGTTGGGTCCTTGAAGCAAAAATCTTTACCAGAGATTGTTTCCCTCCCAGATCTGTGCAAGTTCAGACTGCAATGTAAGAACTGCCCTCAGAGATGACACAATTTTCTCCGTCTAGTACTAAGTTCAAGACAGGTACCTCAGTATAGAAGAAAAGAGTGGCAGAGGTGGTATCTTTCTTCTTCAACCTTACACTAAATATGTAATCTTTAATAAAAGCTAAAGTTTATGCAAGTGCAACAAGTGGCTGTGGATAAATATCTCTTCAATTCTTTGAGAATCTTTTTGGACTCTGGCTTTCACATAGTCTCTAGCATATGAGGAATTTTTCTTTCTTTCTTTCTTTCTTTCTTTCTTTCTTTCTTTCTTTCTTTCTTCCTTCCTTCCTTCCGTCCTTCCTTCTTTCTTCTAGTTCATCATGCAATTAAAAGATGATTTTTATATTTACTTGACATTACTAGATGCTGTCAATGGGTAGGTAATTCAGGGTACGTAGTGAACCAGATTACTGACAAGAGAAATGCAAGTCTTGACCCCACTAAAAAAAAAAGAATATTTGCAGAACAAATGCTCATAAAAATTCATATCTCAATGTTATGAGTTGAATTGTGGCCCCTTGCACAAAAGATATGTTTGAGTCTTAACCCCTAGTACTTAGGAATGCAATGTTATTGAAGATAGACCATTTACAGAGGTAATAAAGTTAAAATGAGGTTATTAGGGTAGTCCCTAATCTATATCACTGGTATTTTTTATAAAAATCTTGATCACAGATCTTATTATAAAAATATTGGCACAAAGGTTAGGTGATGGGTAAGATGGGTGTCTCATGGGCCTTTGAGTAGTCCAGAACAGCCAAATGACCATCACATAAGCCAAGAAATCAGGTAGTTTCAAGCATGTACAGGTTTTCTGTAAACCTAAAGCTGATGTTATGGTAGGGGTGTGTGGGAATTTAAGGGATTTTAGTAAGGTGATTGGGAAGGTTCCCTGAAGAGGTTCATGGAACTTAAGATCTGAATGACAAGAAGGCAACCATGAACATTCTTGGTAACAGACATCCATAAAGAAGAAGCAGCAAAGATTCAGAGAAAGGTAGTGGCTACAGTTTTCAGGAAAAAGAAAAAAGATCAGTGTGGTCATGGATTGGTGAATGATGGCAACTAGTACTTAATACCCAGCAGGACTGAACAGTCAGCTCTTGTAATAATAAACAGTAAATCAACCAGTGCTCAGGACATTTTTTCCCAAGGGGATGTCCTACACAGAGTTCAGTGGGTTTATAATCATGAAACACTTGGCTGCCTAGAAATTTGCCTCACATTTACAACCTAAGGTCAAAATTCTAACACAGTGAAGATTCCACAAATAATAAGAAAGAGTTTGATACTTCCATGTTACATCCTGGGACTCCAATAGCAAGGGCATTTATTGTCCTCATTCTGCATGCCGTAAAATAGAGGCTTAGCGAGGTTTAGCAGCCTGACCTTGTATCCTGGGGCTTATAAATACCTCTCTAAAAAAAAAAAATCCCACCAAAGCTCATTTTATTCCACCCTTTACAACTAAACTCAAGCGCTTCTGAATACAAAATGAGTCCATCTTTCAGGACATCTATGTTTAACAAGAAAAAGTGGTAGAACTTGTTGATCAACATGGCTTCTCCTACAGGTCAGAATGTGGCCTTGTGCACATCACCTCACTTAGTTCACCCATCAAATACTGATTAAGTTCCTATGAGGTACTGAATACTCTCTTTGAAGTAGGGCACATAGTAGTGAACAGGACAAGGAGAGGTCCTGATATGTTCTAGCTGGAGAGCCAACTAATTAACAACAACATTAAAAAAGGAAACGAAAAGAAAAAACGCCTTGAACACAGAGACATACACACAGGCAGAACGTCATGGGAAGCCTGGAGCTTTGCTGCCACAAGGGCGGTGACCTAATATACTAATGTTTATTTGTCATTTACTCTGCATTGGAGACTTTTATATGTGCTTTGTGTGTATCAACTCATTTGACATTCAACTGTCTGTGGGGGGGTCTGTTGTCATCTCTCTGTTACTGACAAATTAACTGATTTATAGAGGGGTTTAATAACCTACTAGCTGTAGGTGCAGAACTGAGATTCTAATCCAAGTTGTCTAAAGTGTGTATATTCTCTAAAAACCATTTTAATATTGATATCTTTAAATGCATGCCTTCTAAAATGTGTTTGCCTGTGCGCTTCTTGTTGTGCCTTTGATATGGTCCAGCCACAGCTGAAAGCCAAGAAACAGAGGAAAACAGCTCCCTAATGTTGCCTCATCTACCTTCACATTTACCTTTCTTTTCTTATTTTCAGTCTTTCGACTTCCATTTTCTGCTTCAGATTGTAATAACCTTTATGAGACATTTATCTAATCTAGTTCATCGTAGTCCCTCCCACACTGACACTCTAATCACCTACCTATTTGTCTCTTCATATTAACATCTACGGGAAAGGGACCCCCTGTTCTTTTAGTGGAATTCATAACCACTATGGCATCTGTCTACAACTTGATGTGCAGGGAGAGATCGCCAAGTATGTTTAAAACAGCAAAAGCATTAGAATCAGATGAATTGAGTCTTTGGTAATAATTCTAACCATTTGGAAGTCATTAAAAACCTCAGCCTCAATTTTCCCATCTGTAACATGGGGACAACAAAGAAACATTCTCAAAAGGCTCTTTTTGAATACTTTCATATATTCCTTATAAAACACTCAATAAATAAAAAGGAGATAACGATAATGATGCATGACACCACCGCTGGAGGTAACATCAGTTGCCTGCAATGGTTGGTTGGAAATTGATTTGCATAGAAACAAATCATGATTTATTTATTTATTTTTTCAAATCATGATTTAAAGAGAAAAAAGAATAGAACTACCAAAAATAAAACAAACAAAAAAAAAGAGTAAAGGCAAATCCCACCCTTAAAACACTCTCCTAGCATGATCTTTGATGATGATAGGCCATAAAATCTTGTAATTTATTCAACGAAAATCTAAGCTGATCTGTTGTGTTTCTCACAGCATTTGTGGTACCTGAGTTCTTTTCCACGATGATTGTGTGGTTATATTATGTGTGATATTTAGCTAGCATTTACATTAGAAAAAATAATTTATAGACCATTTAAAGCTAAACTGTCTCAACCAAATGGACAGCTCACTTCTAATGCCATAGTAGGCCAGGGGCACACTACAAAAATGCTGTAAATTAATGTCCTGGAGTCAGTATTTTTATTTGATGTATTATCACATAGGAAAAGTCATTTCAAAATATCTGTAAGGAGAAACTTGACAAAAATATGAGAGTTGTAGTTAGCAAAAGAAATCATCCATTCAGGTTTTTGTTTTGCTAATTCATTGAGGATTAAGGAGATCCGCAGGACCCTGGGTGGCATAGTCAGTTAAGCTATTAACTTTTGGTTACCTCTCAGGTCCTGATTCCAGGGTAGTGAGATTGAGCCCTGCATTGGGCTCCAAACTCAGTGACGAGTCTGCTTTTGTTTCTCTCTCCCTCTGCCTCTGCCCCTCCCCTTTGCACTCTTTCTCTCTCTAAAATAAATACATAAATCTTAAAAAAAAAAAAAAGGATGACCAAGATCCCAATGCAGAAATAATGACACAGAACACAGTCTATGATATGGTTAAGTAGATACACGCAGTTAAATAAATAAAATTCCAAACCCAGAATAGCAGAAAATATTTTCAAAATAGAGATATAAAGAACTCTTAAAAGTCAATAATAAGAAAATAGACAGCTCAATTAGAAAATGAATGAAAGTTCCCAACAAAAACTTCAGAAATGAAGATTAAAAAAAAGTAAGAGATGGTAAGTAAATGTTTGAAAGGATGTTTAACATTATTTGTCATTAAGGGATTACAAATTCAAACAACAATGTGATATTAATACACACTGATGAAATGGCTAACATTTTAGAAACCCACAATACCAATTGCTGGCTGGGATGTGAAGAAACAGGAACTGTGATCCATTGCTGGTGGGAATGCAAAGCAGTACACCTGCTTGGATTGATAGTTTGACAATTTCTTACAAAACTAAATATAGTCTTACTATATAATCCAATACTTGTGATTATATGTATTTATTATTTGAAAACATCTCCTCATAAATACCTGCACATAAATGTTTAGAGCAACTTTATTTATAAACATCAAAAAGTTAATGCAAACAATATATCCTTCAATAAGTGAGTGGATTAAAAATAAATAAATAAATAAACAAACAGTGGTTCATCCATATAATGGAATATTATCCAATGACAAAAAGAACTGAGCTATTGAGCCATGAAATGGATTAATCTTCAAGACATATTGTTAAGTGAAAGAGGCCAGTGTAAAAAACTATGAACTGAATTATTCTAATTATAAACATTCTGGAAAAAAAATAAAACTATAGAAGCAGTGAAATATTTGCCAATGGTTTGATTGAGATCTAGGAGGAAATTTGAAAAGTAAAGCATGGAGAATTTTTATTTTGATGAAACTATTCTTTATGATATTATATTGGTGCATATAACACATTAAACACTTGTTGACACTCATAGAACTTTACAGTATAAAGAGTAAATCTTAGTTTATGTGAGTTAGAAAAAACGTTTAGGAGTTTGGGAGAATCCCTAAACACAATGCATATTGTATATTATATTAAGAATCCAAATATATTAAAGATATTCAAATATATTAAAGAATCCAAATATATTAAAAATATGTCTAAGAACCTCACGGAATGAGGTGGGAGAATATGGTATTGGCCTAAGTCGCTTTGCAAATGAATGAAGTCTGTAAAACTAAAAGCAGGTAAAACTCCATATAAGCACCATACACTAGTTAGTAAAGTTGTTTCCTACAGGAGAATGAATTAGCAATTCTGTAAGTACTACATAATTATAGTGGAATTGACAAATAAATGTGTGACAGATGTTGGAAACTAGTTTTCTTTCTGTGGACTAGGAAGTTGCAGATAGGGTAATAAACTAGGTTGATCCATAAAGTATGGATTAAAGTTGAAGACATCAGTATGAACATATATTTAACCTAATATAGATACAGATGGTTACATATGGAAGTATTTATTGATATGTGTGTATATGCCTTTTAGGGCATAAAAGCAATGAAACCCCAGCAAGCAATGAATACACCTAGTACTGAGACACTGGTTTCTAATACCATCATCCAATAAAAGGAACAGGGCTCCTAGGAGAAATGACAGATTCCAAAACTGGGCAAGAAACATACATACAGAGCCTGTGGCAGCTTGTAATACTAAAAAATAAGAAATTATTCAGACAAACAAAATACAGAACCAACCAATCCACCAAACAAAAACCCCACAATGATAAGGATACATTAAAGGAATATAAGGGCCAACTGAAAGAAATCCAAGTGGCCAACCTGACTGAGGCACCCAGGTGCCCCTGTACTATCCTCACATTTTTTTTAATCTAAGATTTAACCTGAAAAAAAAAGTGTGTTTAAAAATTTTTAATTCTAACATTTTATTGTTTGATGGTTTCTGGCTCTCCACATATACGATCAGGCCCAAAGAAAGTAAAAAATAATAATTTTATTTCTTTTTATACAATCTTGCTACCTTTTATTCTTTTCTATCTTATTATCAGGAATGTCCAGTAAAATATTAAATGAAGCTGGGTTTCCCAATATCAGTGAGCTTCCCAATATCACCATTATGTGTTTCCTATTTGGCATTTTTAAGATACATTTTCATTTGTTCAAATCTTCTCTGTGTGGATAAAAGTGAGAGTTGAAGAAACTTCGGAGGTAGGGATCAATAATAACAACTACCATTTAAGACTCTCTGTGTATAGACATTATCCTAGACCCTTTTACCTTGATATTTTTGAGTCTACAAGATCACATGGCAAGTAATTCTGTAGACACTTAACTCTGCTGGACCTACCAGCAGAGTAGCTCCCAGAGAAGTTAAGGAATTTGCTTAATGTCACACAACTTGTCTAGCAGAGACAGACAAATCTCTTTTTGTCCACCCAAAATAGCATATACTTTAAACAAGTGATTTAAGGAGAGCTTAAAAATATACAGACATTGATAGGTCAAAAAACAAGATTCTAGAGTTTCAAATTGAAGGCTTTGAAGAGAAATGAGTCTGAGTCTGGAAGATGAAGGAGGAACTGAGAAGGGTCCATGGGGTGGAGGTTATAGTTGGGGTTCAGTTCACATGATGCTACACAGCACAGACCAGAGTAAGAGCTAGAGTGTAGGGGGGAAAAAGGGACAAAACTAAACAGGGTCAGGATCAGAAATGGCACTTTGCTTTTAGGTGTAGCCCACATGCTCTGGCCTTCAGATGCACGGACACTGTAGCAGTAAATACAAACACGAAGGAAATACCCACCTAATCAATCATACTTGGCTTCAATATCTGTCTCCACCACCTGAGAGCTGTATGATGTTACGCAAACAATTTAATCATTCTGTTTCAGTTATCTGATTTGTATAAGGGAAAGAACAATGACAGAAACATCATGGCGTCATTGAGAGGATTAAGTAAGGTAATGTGTGTAAAGTACTTAGCAAGGGCAAATAAATCTTCTATAAAGACAGCCCAGAGAAGAGAGTAATGAAAGAAATTCAAGGACTTTGGTGGAGAGAGAAAGGGAAACGTTGATGTCTATGGTACAAAATTTTGCAGTATTGGCTCGACGCTGGAATCACCTGGGGACCTTTAGATAATACTGATGCTTGGATCCAACCCCCAGAAGTTTGACATAATTGGTTTGCAATACAGCCTGTGCTGTAGAGAAACACTTCATACCTCCTTCACCTTCTCGCTCTGCTTTACCTCCTTGTAAAGTCCTTTCCAGCTTGTATTTGGGGTCTTCCCCCTCATTTCTACTCAATAAGGTGATACCAGATGACTCAGATCTGGCCAATCCGACCTCATCATCCTCCGTCATGGGGAGATGCACGGCCTTGTCAGGCCAGGGAGACACCGTGACATTCACTGAGGCTTTCAAAAGACAGATACTCTAACCCGCTGGATTTGACGCTGAGAGGGGTTGAACTACAGCACCCATTTTTCTTCTATCATGAAAGAGAGACTAAGAGATGGAAAGAAACTTAGCTCTGAGCACTTTAGACAGCCATGCCTGAAGTTACCCTAAACCTTCCACTTCTAAGGGACAGTTTTGGCATGCTCCCTTTTTTGCTTAACTTAGTTTGAATCAGGTTTTCTTTCATTTGTGTGTGTGTGTGTGTGTGTGTGTGTGTGTGTGTGTGTGAGAGAGAGAGAGAGAGAGAGAGAGAGAGAGAGAGAGAGAGAGAGAGAGAGAGACTTAACTGATACATTCCTTTCTTCCCCACACTCAAATTCTCAAGTTCTTTTCCTATAGGTAACTATGGTCATGATTTCTGATAATAGCGCTGCTCAAATAATTTAGCAAGACGGCCACTCTGGGTTAAGCATGACATTTAATTAACTAAAATCTAAGAGACATTCTTTCGTGGCTGCTAGTCCCAGACAGAGCCCTGGGTAATGAGGCCACTCCGATAGGTCTCAGACTCTCACCTTCTGGGTTCTACTGGAAGAACCAGGTTTCCAATCTGAAGTGGGAACTGTAGTGAAACTTACATCTCAGTAGGCTGTCTGAGTGGTTTGGAAACATTTTGTTTCTATTTGATCTTTAACCACAAGTAGTCAGAAAATAACTTGGCTTACGCTACTTAGCAAATTCTCTCAAGGGCAAGGATTCGCCATGAGTTTTTTTCAGGTAAGATGACTAAATCTCCCACTTCGATTATTAAGGGGGCACACTCTGTTCTCTGAGGGCAGTAGGACTAGAAAAGAAACCTTCTGCAGAAAGAGGTTGGGTGATGAGTGTGCATCGCTTTCCCCAATGTTGCATTTTGTCACATTAGCCAGGATAAGAGCCGCTGACTAAGGAGCTTCTTGATGTTGTGTTGTAAAAGGTAAGGAAAGAATGCCATTGGGTGGTTAGCAAGCAGAAGAATGATGTCAGCTCCTTCTGTGAATACTCAGGGAGTGGAATGGCAGCCCTTCCCCCTTCCAGCTTCACAAGTAGGTCAGACCTTCTCATTCTGAGAAGACAATTGTAGATTTTGTTGGAAAACTTAGCAACTAGAGGGTTCCTCTGTTCAGTCAGGGCATATAATGTTGAAGGATTTCTACACAGGGAGAGAGGGAGAAAGAGAGAGGGGCAGAGGAGAGAAGGAGGGGAGACTGAGAGAGAGAAACAGTTACAGCTTTGAAATTATGAATAAAAGAGAAAAATGGGAATTGGAAGGTCATGGGGCTGCTTTAGTTCATTAATATCTGCCTGTATTCTGCTGCAGGCTGTTGGCTGAGCACCTTAAATGAAATTGCTCCTCTTTGAAGGAGAAGGAAATGATTTTTCTATAAAATATAGAATGACATATTGATAATTATTGGTTCTTACTGGCTAGTCTATTAACATCAGAGTGGAAGATGAAGGTAGTTGGTTGCAGTCCTTCTGCCCTCCAACCTACCCTCATGGAAATCCTGGATAGCTAAATTGTAAAAAAAGGTGAGATTTCGTAATTTATCAGAAATACCTATTTGGTCATTTAGATAATGAAAATATATTTCTCCTGGCTCACAGCTCCCCAAACGCTTGGAATTTCCTAAGGAAGGAGAAATATAAAGGTGTCTTTGTTTGCTATGGGATGACATTTGGACCCCTCTCAAGGATGAGGCCTTGTTCCCAGGAGAACCAACCCCGTGATTAAAGAGTTGGGACTTTCAATTCTATACATGACCTCCAGAGAAGGGAGAGGGACCAGCGGTTGAATCTGTCACCAAGGACCAATGGTTTAATCAATCATGCCTATGTAATGAAGCTCCCATAAAAACCCAAAAGGATGGTTTGATGAACATGTGGAGATTTGGGGAAAGTGACATGCTTAGACAGAGAGTGGAAGCTCATGGCCTTTTCTCCGTGCCTTGCCCTCTGATCCTCTTCCATCTGATTATTCCTGAGTTACATTCTTTTATAACAAACCCATGATATGGTAAGAAAAATGTTTCTCTGAGTTCTGTGAGCTGCTCTAGCAAATATATTGAACCTGAGGAGGGGGTCGTGGGAATGAACCTCTGATTTATAACCAGTCAGGTGAACAGGTAGCAACATGGGAAAAATGCTTTTGACTTGAGATGTTAGACTTAGATATAATTAATTCAGAATATTTGTGAGCTTCTGCCATAGAATGAATTGTGCCCAAATAACATCCTTCCTAAATGTTTGGGTGTTTATAAATGTGACTCTCAAAGAAGATTCTGTCTTCCTTGGTTTGGTAGTGGTCATGGGTGACCATAAAATGAGGTCAGATCTTAACCATTTTCTATTTTCACTTAGAAACTTGATGGGTCCAGATCATTAGTAAAAAATGTATCCTGTAAGTGAAGTCTTTCTCAGCACTGTATGTCTAAAGCATTTTGGCCCATTTTTAGTTTTGCTGACAGTGGGAGTATGTTTTCAGGCTGGCTGAGACAGTGAGTCAGAGTGTAATAATTGTCCCTGCGTGGACACACTCATTAAGCTGGTGAAGATTTTATGGCTGCTGTTTTCGTACTTTTGTACATACTGTTTTTCTTCCCCCATTGGCAATGTCTTGAAATCTTTTTCATGTATTTACACTCAATCAATCTTTTAAGACTGTTAGAATCTTAAAACATCTTCAAAGTCTTCAGTGCTCCCAGATGAATGATTCTTCAGAACTAAAAAGCTCTTTAATCTATGCCTTCATATGGCCCTTGGTCATGTGAATATGATCTTAAATTTATTATCTTCATTTATTATTATTATTATATAAACTACTGTTAACTATTATTTATGGAGATTTTTGCCACCTACATAAAAAGTGGAGAACTGAGATTTAAAACCATGTCTGCTTGACTTTCATACATTAAATCATCCATCCATTAATTCAGATGAATTCCTAAGTATGGAAGATTTTATGCTTTTCAGAGAACTCCACATTGGTTATGATTGGTCCTGCATCTGGTTCCATTAAATAAATCCTCATGTTGAGCTATAGATATTTGATCTCTGGCCCTCTTCTGCATAGAAAAAGAGGAACCCTTAAGGGAGAGACTTATTTTTTTTTTTCATCTTTGTATTTCCTGCATCTAATATAGCACAGGAGACATCTTAAGCAATAGTTTTTTCTTTTCTCCATTCATTCATCAGGTCAGTCATTCATTATATTTCAAAACAACATGAAGCCCTACTGTGTCCCAGGGACTCTAATTTCTGGGGATACAAAAATGAATCTGGCATTATTTTGCCTCCCAAAAATTCACTGGCCGGTGGTGGGTCATTTATATTTAAACAAACAGATACCACCTTATACCGGTTAGAATGGCCAAAATCAAAAGGACAGAAAACAACAAGTGTTGGAGAGGATGTGGAGAAAAGGGTATCCTCTTTCCCTGTTGGTGGGAATGCAAGCTGGTGCAGCCACTTTGGAAAACAGTGTAGAGGTTCCTCAAAAAATGAAAAATAGAGCTACCCTATGACCCTGCAATTTACACTACTGGGTATTTACCCCAAAAATACAGATGTAGTGAAAAGAAGGGCCATATGTACCCCAATGTTCAGAGCAGCAATGTCCATAATTGCCAAACTGTGGAAAGAGCTGAGATGCCCTTCTACAGACAAATGGATAAAGAAGATGGGGTCCATATATACAATGGAATATTACTCAGCCCTCAGAAAGATGAATACCTAACTTTTGTATCAACGTGGACAGGTCTGGAGGAGATTAAGCTGAGTGAAATAAGTCAAGCAGAGAAAATCAACTATTNTTGTATCAACGTGGACAGGTCTGGAGGAGATTATGCTGAGTGAAATAAGTCAAGCAGAGAAAATCAACTATTTTTTTTCACTTACTTGTGGAACATAAGGAATAAAATGGAGGACTCTAGGAGAAGGAAAGGAAAAACAAATTGGGGTTAATCAGAGGGGGAGACGAACCAAGAGAGACTGTGGACTCTGAGAAACAAACTGAGAGTTATGGAAGGGAGAACGGAGGGGGAATGGGTGAGCCTGGTGGTGGGTCTTAAGGAGGGCATATACTGCATGGAGCACTGGGTGTGGTGCATAAACAATGAATCTTGGATCACTGAAAAAATAAAGTAAAAAGATAAATAAAATAAAGTGAATTTAGAAATGGAAAAAAATAAACGGTAAAAAATGACATTGTTATGATAGAATACACTGATATAGAATACACTGTTAGAAACTGAAAAAATAAAGTAAAAAGATAAATAAAATAAAGTGAATTTAGAAATGGAAAAAAATAAACGGTAAAAAATGACATTGTTATGATAGAATACACTGATATAGAATACACTGTTAGAAATGCCCAGGGTATGGGGCATTGGTTGAGTGGGTGGCCTACTCTTGATTTCAGCTCAGGTCATGATCTCAGGGCCTGGGATTGAGCCCTAAGTGGAGCCCTGCCCCTGGCTCCACACTCGGCAAGGCATCTGCTTCAGGAATCTCTCTCTCTCCCTCTGCCCCTTCTCCCCTCACCACCCCCACCACTCCTGCACATGCTTTTGCTCTTTCCCTCTCTAAAATAAATGAATACGTCTTCCAAAAAAAGACATGCCCAGGCTGGACTTCTCAGGGGTTGAAATTCAATCCCCTAATGCCTCCCCAAGGCTCAAAGTATAATATTTCTTTTAATGCCAAATTCAGAATTACAACAAACACTAGTTTGTTCTAAAAGCTTTCACATGAGGAACACCTGAGTGGCTCAGTTGGTTAAGCATCTGCCGTCAGCTCAGGTCATGATGCCAGGACCCTGGGATGGAGCCCTGTATCAGGCTCTCTGCTTAGCGGGGAGTCTACTTCTCCCTCTCCCTCTGCCTGCCGCTCCCCCTGTTTGTGCTCTCTCTCTGTCAAATAAATAAACAAAATCTTAATAAATAAATAAATAAATGAATAAATAAATAAATGATTTCACATACTAATAAACACATAGTAACCCAATGAAATGTAATTTTACTACTTGCAAATTTTTTTAAAGACTTTATTTATTTAAAAGAGAGAGAGAGAGAAACAGAGAGCAAGTATAAGCAGGCAGAGGGACAGAGAGGGAGGGAGAAACAGACTCCCTACTGCGCAAGGAGCTCAATGTGGGACTCAATCCTGAAACCCTGGGATCATGACCTGAGCTGAAGGCAGACGCCCAACTCACTGAGCCACCACCCAGGTGTGCCTACTCCCTGTAAATATTAAGAAGATTTCTAAACTGTTCATAGGATACGGTAAGTCTGCACATAGGTGTTGAGCCCACCCAAAATAGAACTGTGTAGTGTGCATGGGTATCTATGTATGTCCATAAGTGAGAGACATATGAGAAAACCCAAAGGATTAGCCAAGGAAATATATACACAGAGAAATCTGAGTAATTGCTGTGCAAGAATTGTTCTGGGTATGGGATCATGTGGGAGTAAATGGTTTGGAAAAATAATAGTATCTTTCCCTTGTCAAGCTCTTAGGATTAATGAGAATGTGTGCTCTCCACAAGAAGGAGCTTACAGAGCTACAAGACACAGGAGATATGCCGTGAGAGGGCTCAGTTTGGAGGAAGGGAAGGGACGTGAGTCACCTGAGAGAACAGTCTGGATTCGACTCATTCCCTCCAACGTTTGTTAATTCTCTCTGGGTCATTTTCTTATTCTTGATTTAAGACTCATTTGAATTGCAGTTGACTCAGATTATGGTGATGGGAGGAATCGAGAGGGAAACCCCAGATGCTTTATTAAGTGCCAGTGAAGTATTTGACTCCCTAACTTATTACTCCTACTCGATATGACAAAACATTTTATTCTTACCCCAAACTGATATATGTATACTTATCTCTCATATTTTTAAAGAGATAAAACTATAAAATAAAGTGAATACTGAAGAAAGTGTTGTTAACTGTTTGGTGTGTGGGACTATGGACGTGGAGTGTCCTGCTTATTCGAGTTAATGACAAATTGCTAAAGGACATTTGAAGATCATTCAGAGCCTCAGGTGGGAGAGATGATTATCAATCATAATTGTAGTGAAGGCTGGCAAAGTAATGCTTTGAATATAATTATACAGTGGAGACAATGTCCCTCACTCCTTTCTAACTGCCATTCTGATTTCAGAATCTGGTAATGTTCTTTATATAATCCAAAATATCTTAGGGGTAAGAATCACTACATTAAAAGTATCTCTACATTCCAAATGTATGGCAAGAAATCCAATCAGAATGGAAGGAAGAAGGTCTGAATTGTGCTGAGTGTGGATCACTGTAGATTTATAGAAAAATTATAAACTAGATCCCTGTTTGTGAAGGGTCTGGATAAAACTCCTTTCCTATGACAGACCAAGAATACTAACAAAGAAAGTATGTAAAGAGTTAAACCCATGCTACCTCAATCTTCCCACTAAATTGATTTTATTTATATCAACTCAGTCTGGCTGGCTTATTTATTGATTTTTTTTTTCTTTTAAAGAACAATGTGTCAAGCAGAGAATTACCTGACTCCATTCAGATCAAATTTCTTTATTTCATAGAAAATAATGCCATTAGGAAGCAGGTGCAACAATGTTTTATTCTGTTTTATAACATTAAGAATTTCTCTCTTATGCCTGAAAGAAACATTCTGAGCTTTTGGGTTAACAGTGGTGCACACAGAAAACATGAATTGGGAATAACAAGGCTGAAATTAGTTATTTTTAAAGGGCATCTTTCCAAATTGGACTTGATATGAGCTTTATTAACTGGTATGATGGCTGGCTGAGGGTGGCAAATCAAGAAGAATGACAAAAGGCTAGGTAGCTGGTCTTGTTTTACATCTTCATTAATGATCGAAAAGGAGCAAACAGCGCATTAAATTTGGATGATATTAATTCAATAGCTTTTGAAAGCCCTAGTGAGGTCAGGGAACGAAGTTTTTAAAAGGCCTGTAAAACTTAAAATTGATGAAAAAGATTGGAATAAGAGAAAGGAGATTTCCCAGAGCCTGAGAACAGGTAATGCTCAGAACCAATACTTAATGAAAAGGCTGTGTCATTAATGAGAACTTCTGAATAATGCCTCAGATTTATAATGGGAAAAAAATTAATGGAATTTGCAATATGACCCAAGGGTGAAAAGATAAAGATAAATTAGCATGTTATGTGTAATACATGAATTTAAGAATGTGGGCATTTATACAAAATGAAGATATCACCCACAAATATTCTTCCATAGTTCAATCACAACAAATAAAAGCCAGAAGAATCTTTGTCTATGTCAATCATCCATAACACCTATGCTTAAATTCTTCGTTTAGTTCCAATAGCAACCAGAATCATATCCAGGTCTCCCTACGGTTTATAAGCCAAGGACTCAAGTTGTCATTCTATCTATTGGGAATGTAGCCATGAATAAAACGGACCAAGTCCTGCCTCTACTGAACCTACGTTCAAGTGGAGGGAGATATAAACAATTTTGGGGGGAAAAAACCTAAAGAATTTTAAATAAAATTAATAAATGATAAAATAAGCATTTTTTGGAAAATGTTGAAAATGCTATATTAGTTGCATTTGTGTTAAACCTTGTTGATAGAAGTGTTAAAATAATACATGTAGCATCCATTTTAGTTGTCTGTGTAGCAAATCACCCCCAATCTAGTGGTTTAAAACAGTATCAATCATCTATTGCTCTTATGCTGTATTTTCTGGGGGATTGATGAGGCTCAGCTGGGCAATGCTTTCTTGGGTTCTCTTCACTGTTTTAGCCAAATGGAAGCTGGGGTTGGAAGAATCTCTAAAGCTTCTATCCTCTGCTATCTGGTTCCTGGCCTGGGAAGATTCAAACAGCTGGGAGCTGTAATAGCCTCATCTATTTGAGCATCTCTCTCTGCCCTACATGGTATGTCCTTGTGATTTATCAGCATGGTGGCTTCAGAATAGTTCCGAGCTCCAAAGACAAGTGTCCTGGGAGCAAGAGAGAAAACCAGGTGGGGACTGCACTGCTTCTTTGACCTAGGTTAGGATCACTCAGTGTCACTTTTACTACAATTTAGGGGTTGAGAAATTTAAAAAGGTCCACCAGGTTCACGGAGAGGAAGTATAGACACTATCTTTGGTTGGGAAGAGTATCAACCTGTTATACAAATTACACACGGGACAGCATATATACGGCTGTGGTAGTCTGGGAAATACAATCTGCCGTGTCAAATAATAACTGACGCTCTATCATGTACAAAGCGAGTTGATGAGTTTTCTGGTGAATAAATTCTAGGAGATTGCAGCTCAGTAAGGAGAAATAATATCAAGCTACAGTAAAGTTTTGCATACGTTATGTAACAATATAACATTATGAAAGAGCTGACATAAGATGTATGATTTTATATGATATAATTTTATAGAAGAGATTCTATAAGTTTTTTTTAAGATTTTATTTATTTATGTGAGAGAAGGCAAGCAAGAGTTCAAGAGAGCCGAAGCAGGGGGAGCGGCATAGAGAGAGGGAGAGGTAGACTCCCTGCTGAGTAGGGAGCTCAATGCAGGGCTCCATCCCAGGACGCGGGATCATGACCTGAGCTGAAGGCAGACACTTAACCAACTGAGCCACCCAGGTGCCCCATTCTATAAGTTTTGAGGAAAGAGATCACTGTAGAACATTCTAAGAAATTTCATATTGGAAAAGGACTTTGATCCTCTAGACCGGACTGTAAGCTGAGAAAGGGACAAGGTATTTCCAGGTTAGAAGAAGAATGAATAAAGCCTAGGAGATGAGAGCATTCTTAGAAAGTCTGATTCGAGGACTGAAAAGACAGGAGAATTTTGTCGAGGGAGCGATTAAAATAATAATAATAACAACACAACTCCAGACAAACTAGAAAGACCACAAGGACATAAACACCTGTACTATGGTCTGTAATGTATTAGAGAATCAAGGGATAAGAAAATAGAAAATTGGGCACCTGGGTGGCTCAGTGGGTTAAAGCCTCTGCTTTCGGCTCAGGTCATGACCTCAGGGTCCTGGGATCGAGGCCCACATCGGGCTCTCTGCTCAGCAGGGAGCCTGCTTCCCCCTCTCTCTCTGCCTGCCTCTCTGCCTCCTTGTGATCTCTCTCCCTCTGTGAAATAAATAAATAAAATCTTAAAAAAAAAAGGAAATAGAAAATTAAGATCTTGGCAGTGCTTGAGTTGTGAGCTATAAGGAAATCAGCAATGATATGAATG
Organism: Ailurus styani; assembly: GCA_002007465.1. Lineage (NCBI taxonomy): Eukaryota > Metazoa > Chordata > Mammalia > Carnivora > Ailuridae > Ailurus > Ailurus styani. The sequence goes on along the minus strand of LNAC01000055.1, from coordinate 1,729,019 downwards.
ATATGGTAGTAGAATATTCGCACATGTGACTCTTTATGACTAGGTAAAAGGAAGACACTATGATAGTTTGCTAAGAAAGTAGAGTGAAATGTGGAATAAAGCCAAAGCCAAGAGGGTAGCTCTGTTCACTTTAGTGATCTTGTTTCAGAAGTCACTCAAGGTGCCTCAGAAGTCACTCAGCAGTCACTTCTGTCACATCCTTTTGATTAAGACAGTTACAAAGATCATCCTAGGTTCTAGGACACAAGGCTCCTCATAATGCTTCTTAATTTTATATGAGGAAAGAAAAGCTAGAATGAACTCAGTTGTTGCTGGACCTAGTTGGCCTATTTGCCAGCCAGGGAAACCCTTGCAGGTAGAGTCCATGGGCTATTAATCTTCATAAGCTCAGTTCTTGACACAGTGCTTGGCATAAAGTACGTATTTATTGAGTGAAAGAAAGCAGATTATCCATCATTGGATAATCACTGATTTATGGTTTCTTTTTTGGGAAGTTTTAATTTAAATTCTAGTTAGTTAACTTACAGTGGTAATATTAGCTTCAGGTGTACAATGTAGCAGTCCGTACAGCACTCAGAGCTCATCACAACAAATGTATCATTTAATCCCCTTCACCTGTTTCACCTATTCTCCAACCCCCTCCCCTGTGGTGACTATCCGTTTGTTCTTTATATTTACGAGTGTGTTTCTTGGTTTGCCTCTCTCTCCTTCTCCTGCTTTGATTTTTTGTTTTGTTTCTTGAATTCTGCATATGAGTGAAATCATATGGTATTTGTCTTTCTCTGACTGGTTTATTTCACTTAGCATACTACTGTCTAGCTCCACCCATGTCATTACAAATGGCAAGATTTCTTTTTTATGGTTGAATAATATTCCATTATATATATATATTCCTATATATATAATGTGTGTATATTCCATTACATATAAAATATATATTAATTAATATACATTAATATATCATACATATAATACATTATACATATAATACATTAATATAATTAATTATATACATATACACTTGGGTTGTTTCCATAATTTGTCTATTGTAAATAATGCTGCTATAAACATAGTGGTATTTTTGTATTCTTTGGGTAAATACCTAGTAGTAGTATGATTGCTTGATTGTAGGGAGTTCTATTTTTAACTTTTAACTTATTTCCAATGCATACTGTTTTCCAGAGTGGCTGCATTAGTTTGCATTCCCACCACCAGTGCAAGAGAATTCTCCTTTCTCCACATCCTTGCCAACACCTGTTATTTCTTATGTTTTGACTTTAGCCATTCTGACAGTTGTGAGGCGATATCTCATTGCAGTTTTGATTTGCATTTCCTTAATGATAAGTGATGTTGAACATCTTTTCAAGTGTCTGTTGGCCATCTGTTTGTCTTCTTTGGAAAAATGTCTGTGTTTGTCTTCCAGCCATTTTTTAATTGGGTTACTCACTTCTTGAGTGTTGAATTTTATAAGTTGCTTATATATATATAAATACAGGTATATATATTTAAAGATTGCTTATTTATTTTATAGAGAGACGGTGGGGGGAGGGGCAGAGGGAGAGAATCTTCAGGCAGACCCCCTGTTGAGTGGGGAGCAGGAGACTCTATCTCATGACTTACGCGATCATGATCTGAGCTGAAACCAGATCAGCCAACTCTGCCACCCAGGTGCTCCGTATAAGTTCTTTATATATTTTTGATACCAACCCTTAATCAAATATGTCATTTGCAAATACCTTCCATTCTGTAGGTTGCCTTTTAGTCTTGTTGACTGTTTTCTTCACTGGCAGAAGCTTTTTATTTTGACGATGTTCCAATAGTTTATTTTTGTTTTTGTTCCCCTTGCTTCAGGAGACATATCTAGAAAGAAGTTGCTACAGATGATGTCAAAGAGGTTACTGCCTGTGTTCTCCAGGATTTTTACAGTTTCAGGTCTCACCTTTAATCCATTTTTTAAAATATTTTATTTACTTATTTGAAAGAGAGAGAGAGAGAGCTCAGACAGGGGGAGTGGTAGGCAGAGGGAGAAGCAAGCTCCCCACAGTGCAAGGAGCCTGACTTGGTACTCGGTTTCAGGACCCTGAGATCATGACCTGAGCTGAAGGCAGACACTTAAACAACTGAGTCACCCAGCCATCTCTCTTTAATCCATTTTGAATTTACTTTTTGTATATGGTGTACATTTGCCCATTCTTTTGCCCATTCGATATTCTTTCCTGCTTTTTGAAGATTAATTGACCATGTAGCCTTCTGGGTTTTCTATTCAGTTACACTAATCTCTGTGTCTGTTTTTGTGTCAGTACCATACTGTTTTGATCACTACAGGTTTTTAATATAACTTGAAGTCCAGGATTGTGATGCCTCTAGTTTAGCTTTTCTTTTACAAAGTTGCTTTAGCTATTTATAAGGTCTTTTGTGGTTACATACAAATTTTACAATTGTTTATTCTAGCTCTGTGAAAAATGGTTTTGGTACTTTGATAGGAATTGCATTAAATGCATAGATTGTTTTGGATAGTATAGACATTTTAACAATATATGTTCTTCCAATCCATGTGCATGGAATGTCTTTCCATTTTTGTGTGTGTCATCTTCAATTTCTTTCATCAGCGTTTCATTGTTTTTAGAGAATAGGTCTTTCACTTCTTTGGTTAGCTGTATTCTTTGATTCCTTAATTTCTCTTTCTGCTACTTCATTATTGGTATACAGAAATGCAACAGATTTCTATATGTTGATTTTGTATCCTGCAACTTTACTGAATTCATGTATCAGTTCTAGCAGTTTGTTTGTTTTTTGTAGAGTCGAGTTTCTCTGTATAGAGTATCATGTCATCTGTAAATAGTGAAATTTTAACTTCTTCCTTGCCAATTTGGATCCTTTTAATTTCTTTTTGTTTTATGATTGCTGTGGCTAGGACTTTCAGTAGTGTGTTAAATAACAAAGTGAGAGTGGACATCCCTGTTTTGTTCCTGACCATAGAGGAGAAGCTCTCAGTTTTTTTTCCCCACTGAGGATGATATTAACTGTGGGTTTTTCATATATGGGCTTTATTATATTTAGGTATTTTCCCTCAAAACCTACTTTGTTGAGGATTTTTATCATGAATAGATTTTATACTTTGTTGAATGCTTTTTCTGCATCTACTGAAATGATTATATGGTTCTTAATAGATACATTCAGAGCATTCCATCCTAAAACAGCAGAGTACACATTATTTTCAAGTGTACATGGAACATTATCCTGAATACATTACATATTATAACACAAAACAGGGTCCAACAAATACAAAAAGATTGAAATCATACCATGCACCTTTTCTGAACACAACACGATGAAGCTAAAAGTCAATCACAATACATAGAGGTTAAACAAGATGATACTAAACAATAAATGGATCAACCAGGAAATCAAAGAAGAAATTTAAAAAAATACATGGAAAGAAATGAAAAACACAATCTTCCAAAACCTTTGGGATGCAGGAAATTGGCCCTAAGAGGGAAGTATGTAACAATATGTGCCTACCTCAAAAAGCAAGAGAAATCTCAAATAAACAACTTAACCTTATTCCTAAGGGAGCTAGAAAAAGAACAATAAATGAAGCCTAAAGCCAGCAAAAGGGAGGAAATAATAAGATTAGAGAAGAAAGAAAGGATATAGAAACTTAAAAAAAAAAGAACAGATCAATGAAACCAGGAGGTGGTTTTTTGAAAAAATTAATAGAATTGATAAAACTTCTAACCAGACTTATTAAAAAGAGAAAAGACCCAAATAAACAAAATCAAAAATGAGAGAGGAGAATTAACAATCAACATCACAGAAATATAAACAACTATAAAAGAATATTATGAAAACTGTATGCCAGCTAATTGGACAACCTGGAAAAAAATGGATCAATTCCTATAAGCATAAAAACTACCAAAACTGAAACAGAAAGAAAAAGAAACTTTGAACAGACTGATAACCAGCAAAGAAATTAAATCAATAATCAAAAGACTCTGAACAAACACATATCCAGGACCAGATGGCTTCACAAGTAAATTTTATCAAACACTTAAAGAAGAGTTAACACCCATTCTTCTCAAACTATTCCAAAAAAATAGAAAAGGAAGGAAAACTTCCTCATTCCATGAGAATCTGATACCAAAACTAAAAAAAGACTCTTCTAAAAAAGAGTACTACAGGACAATATCCCCAATGAACACAGATTCAAAAATGTTCAATATAATACTAGCTAACCAAATCCAGCAATACATTAAAAAAATCATTCACCATGATAAGTGGGAGTTAGTCCTGGGTTGCAAGGGTGGTTCAGTATTTGCAAAGCAGGGCGCCTGGGTGGCTCAGTGGGTTAAAGCCTCTGTCTTCAGCTCAGGTCATGATCTCAGGGTCCTGGGATCGAGCCCTGCATCGGGCTCTCTGCTCAGCAGGGAGCCTGTTTCCTCCTCTCTTTCTGCCTGCCTCTCTGCTTACTTGTGATCTGATCTCTTTCAGTGCATCAAATAAATAAATAAAATCTTTTAAAAAATATTTGCAAAGCAGTCAGTGTGATACTTTACATTAATAAAAGAAAGGATAAGAACCATGTGATCTATGATTTCTTAAATCAGGCCTAAGATGATGCCCATAATTGGCCTTATCATTTAAAATGGTATGTTTACACATGAAAAAGTGCTCAACTTCACTTGGCATCAGGGAAATACAAATAAAAACCACAGTGAGATACCACCTCACACCAGTCAAAATAGCCAACATTAACCAGTCAGGAAACGACAGGTGTAGGCGAGGATGCAGAGAAAGGGGAACCCTCCTACACTGTTGGTGGGAATGCAAGCTGGTGCATCCACTCTGAAAAACAGTATGGAGGATCCTCAAAAAGTTGAAAATAGAGCTACCCTATGACCTAGCAATTGCACTATTAGGTATTTACCTTAAATATACAAATGTAGTGATCCTCAGGGGCACGTGCACCTGAATGTTTATAGCAGCAATGTCCACAATAGCCGAACTATGGAAAGAACCTAGATGTCCATCAACAGATGAATGGGTAAAGAAGCTGTGGTATATATATATACAATGGAATATTATGCAGCCATCAAAAACCAAAATCTTGCCATTTGCAACAATGTGGATGCAACTAGACAGTATATGCTAAGCGAAACAAGTCAATCAGAGAAAGACAACTATCATATGATCTCACTGATATGAGGAATTTGAGAAACAAGACAGAAGGTCATAGGGGAAGGGAGGGAAAAAGGAAACAAGATGAAACCAGAGAGGGAGACAAACCATAAAAGACTCTTAATCTCAGGAAACAAACCGAGAGTTGCTGGAGGGGAGCGGGGTGGGAGGGATGTGGTGGCTGGGTGACAGACATTGGGGAGGGTATGTACTATGGTGAGTGCTATGAATTGTGTAAGACTGATTAATCACAGACCTGTACTTCTGAAACAAATAATACATTATATGTTAGTAAAAAAATAATAAAATAAAATAAAATAAAATAAAATGGTAGGTTTAGTCACATATATGCCTAAATATGGACAATTCCATTGATCAGGTTCTCCACCCAAGGTACCAATGATGTGTACCATTCTGTAGTATCTGTTGATTAGCCAGTTTCCTTAAATATGCATATTTTTTCCTTAAGCTTGTCATTTTGCATACATAGAGACGAGTTAGAACTTTTTTGTGGCATTTTGCAAAAGCAAACTATTTTTAGGTTGGGAATAATGTGGAAAAGACTCTACTAAGTTAAACTCATGGCATCTGTGATTCTGTCTTCATAAAGCAGTTGAGATTATATTTTTATATTATAGTTTGTTTTTTAACTGGACAATATTTCACTTTCATATCTTAGTCTTACTTTCCTTATAGTAATCTGTGTCCAGTAGTTCTTAATAGTATCTCAATAAATTTTGCAGGCTTTGTACCATTGCCCCAAATGTTGACAATCTATCTGAATGGAGCAAGAAGGTAAACACAATACTGCAGAACATTCTTAGAAACCCACTCCATTCCTCCCACATGCTCACTTCAGAATCATTGCTAATGGAGCATGACTCCCGCATTTCATTTTCAAATTCTGAATCAATAGCAGCAATTCACTTCATAACCACACAAATTAGTTGTGGTGGTACTGCCATTCTTCCCTACAAATTCTACCAGGCCAAACTGTATTATATAGAATCTAATATTTACGCTGAGAACCCATTACTGAAAACCCATTACTGGTCCTCCTCCTTCTCCAGGTACAGTGATTCCCTTGGGATGATCTCTATCACATATGCTAGCTTTCTGAAACCTAAAGCAAGCAGTAAGTCTCACTGAAATGCCACTGCTTCCAGGAAGTCTTCCTTAAAGTGACCTAACAAGCCTTTCAATGTTCATAGTGATGTTTATATTTTTTTGTTTTTTAATTATTCATGCAACAAGTATTTATTAGGGACCTAATATATGAAGACACAGACTAATGATGGGTGTATAAAAATTGGTAAAGAAAACAGGCACAGATTCTGTCTTACAAATTGGTTTGGTGATTTAAGGGAAACAAGTAGGGATTATGTAATAATAAAAATATGTGTTCCTGTGTCTGTGTGTGTACATGCGGTGATGGGGGGTTAGTTACAAAATGTACTCCAAAAAAGTTTCCTAAAGGAGGTGACATTTAAGGTGACACCTGAAGTAGTTAATGATGTAAAGGATATGAGCAAGGCAAGGGGTGGGAGAATGGAGCTAGATGACGCTGAAGGAAGCGCATCAGGTAAAGCTCTAGAGAATAAAGAACTTAGCATGTTCAAGACACTGAATTCCAGAATATTTGGAGAAGTAGCAGGTGAGGCTTAGTTAAGAGCCAGATGTGGCACAGGGTTTAATTTTAACTCAAAAATGCTGTATGGAAAGCCATTGTGAAATCTTAAGGGATTTCATGCAATCTCATAATGAATACCTTTTATCTTTTGAAGCTTGCATGGTTTTCACTAGATTATTTACCTTAGTTTCTTTTTCTAAGTGGCAGAAAAAGGCTTGTCCTCAAGCTTGATGGTTACCTACCTGGGTCTTTTCTGTGGTAACTGATAGAAAGTCGATGTTTATTAAATAGTTGTTGAATTAACAAAAAAAACTAATTGATCTACTTACTTTTCTCAGGCTCATCAACTGTTTGATTATATATTAGTTATCCAGTAGTATGTATCATATCCCTCCAGAACACTGTGGCTAAGTAAATAATCATTAGTTATCTTGCACATGTCTCACTGTTTTTATAGGTCAGGATTTGGGGAGCAGCTTGGTTGGGAAGTTCTGGCCTTTCTGGTTTCTGGTCTTTCATGAACATGAAATTCACTGAGCTGCAGTGATCCGAACGAAGACTTGATTGAGGTTGGGGCATCCCACTTGTGAGATGGCCCACTTGCATGATTAGAAAGTTGGTGCTGGTTGTCTACAAAAGTCTCAGTTCCTTTGCACATGAACTTTGGGGCTGCTTAAGTGTTCTCTTGTCATGGTGGCTGGCTTCCCTAAGGGAGTGATTCTAGAGACCAAGGTGGAAGCTGCAGTATTTTTTGTGATGTAGCCCTAATTCAGTGTTAGTGAACAATCCCAAGAGCATGAATGCTAAGAAGCAAGGCTTATTGGGAGCCACCTTGGAGGTTGGTAACTACAGGTTGCAAGTACTTAATTCCAAATGTGTTTACTACAGATTGGTTAGGAGTCTTCATACCTTGTCTTCTCTTTGCTAAGTCTGGTGTTCTCCAACAGGACTGCAGGCGAAATTAACTTCTCTATTGCAAAGATAATCTGGAGATTCTAATCCAGATGCTCTCGTCTGTGCAGAAACCCACCTCTGGCTGCTGACTACAATCCAATGTCGTTTCTGCTCTCAGCTCCATTTCTTTTTTGCCACCATGGGAACCAGATGGTAAACCTCTCAGGAGTACTGGTGGTTTTTAAAGCCTATTTACAAGATTACATGAGACAGCATGTCTTTAATTTGCTATTTAGCTGAAGAGTAATATGTTTCTCTATTTGGAAAATGGTTTTGTCAAGGTACTGGAACAAGAGATAGGAAATTAGGATTTCTAGGATCAATTTCCTAACTGACTTATAAGTTGCTGTGTAGCCTTCAGCAAAGCACCTGATGCGCTTATGTGTAAAACAGGGATATGAAGAATAAATCCCTACTTCGAGGGAATGCATCATAGTCAAATTCATATTAATGTAATAGGCTTTGAAAAATCTCACAAGAAAAATACTACGGAATGCAAATTATTATGGCGTAAAGCTTTTTGGGATAGAAGGTGCTATGTGCCTGAGAAATATCAATCACTCTATTTTATTTGCCTTCAGATATTGCCTTTTAATTTCAAGAAGTATCTCATTTTCTTGAATTGTGACAGGGCAAAGGGTAAGCTCAAATTGCATCTTGTAAATGGTACATTGTTTTGGTAGCTATCTTTCTTATAACCTTAAAACGGTTCCATCCTTCTCATATGGAACTCACCCCTATAACCAAACGACACTGCTCAAAGGTGCTAATTGCTTTTAATGCTAACAATACAAGGTATATCACACTATACCTACATTTTTTTATTAATATAATAGTGTATACCATATAATAGTGTATTAATATAGTTGTGTATAATAGTGTATAACAGTGTATAAATATATGTATATACACATATTTATAGATGTACGTGTGTATATGCATACATGTTAATGTATATTATATATATATACTACATATACATAATTTAGTGTGGATCTAATATGTATTGCTTGTTTTGCATTTAGCATCTGGTATATTTAGGTTTTTGAAAATTATTTGGGTGTTATCTTGTCCTAGGAAAGGAGAGAGAGAAAGGTAGATATTAAATATACAGAAGTTTTACAAAGGACCCAGTTATAGGAAATGTTGACCGTATGTGATAGGCACATATGATCAAAATTCACAGTTTGCAAAATTGAGAGTAGTTGGATTATTTTAGAGTTCTCTCTCTTCCCCAACATGTTTCCTCTTTCTAATCAATTATGCTGCCACTTTTTACCTTTAGAAATCCATTAATCACATGCTGTTTCTCTATCAAAATCTCATCTTGAGAATGAAGCCGAAATTTCTTCTCATGAGAAGCAAAAGTGGCAGAAAGCACTTTAAAATATGACCTCAGCTTAGGGAATGTGCAACTTGAGCAAGAATGAAGGTCCTGTGGTAGAAGATGACAAATGACCTTAAAGTGTCTCTTAGTGACAAGGAGACTTCCTCACCCACAACAAATATATGATTGGCTCTGCCCACAACAAATCCAATGCCAATTTGGAATCCCATGGGAAGAGTGAGAAATGGTGATGAGGAGGTAAAGCAGAATAAGAAAAGGGCAAGAGTCAGAGCGATGGCACCTCAAGTAAATCTCCTTAGCACTACGTATTCTTGTATTCTCGTCACTCCAAATATGTAGGCATTATTTCTTTTTATCCAGGGGGAAAAAAATCCCTGCTGATAGAAAAAAAATGTGCTTAACAAATCATTCCAAGAACTAGTGCTTAAAATAACAAACATTTATTATTTTACATGGTTCTGTGGATTGACTAGGTGTTTCTTCTGGTCTCCGTCAAGTTGTTTGGGGTAGAATAATTTAGGACTGCCTCAGGAATATAGCTGGTGGTTGGCAGTTGTTGGGCCAGGGTACTTCACCTGCCTGTCTGGTGACGGGGTTGATGTTACATGGGATAAGTTCGTGTATATCTCGTCACTCAGCTGGCGAGCCCAAGTTCATTTTTGTGGAGTTGGAAGTGTTCCCAGCAATAACAACAGGCAAGGCCCAAATGCACAAGCCTTTGCTGCAAACACATTTGCTCATACCCCATTGTACAAAGTAAACCAAAGCCTAGGCCTGGCATCAAAGGACTGAGACATTAACTTGACTTTTTGATGGGAAGAGTTCGAAATAATGTGGCCATTTTTTTTTCTGCCAGAGACCATAAATTCTATCATTACATTTGGAGTCTGTCCTTTCTTATTGGTCCCCCAACATCAAAAATATGTTCTTTCTTTGTTTCCCAGGGGATATGGAGTAGTACAGTCCTNACACATTTGCTCATACCCCATTGTACAAAGTAAACCAAAGCCTAGGCCTGGCATCAAAGGACGGAGACATTAACTTGACTTTTTGATGGGAAGAGTTCGAAATAATGTGGCCATTTTTTTTTTTCTGCCAGAGACCATAAATTCTATAATTACATTTGGAGTCTGTCCTTTCTTATTGGTCCCCCAACATTAAAAATATGTTCTTTCTTTGTTTCCCAGTGGACATGGAGTAGTACAGTGCTCTCTTTTTGTCCTCCCTAATAAAATATTTTCTTAATAAAGTATATATAACTTTGTTTATATTAAGGGGGTAATCATCTTCTTTTCTAGGAATTTATCATTTTACTTTGGAAAAAGTATGTTGAGCCTAATGTCATCATTATATGAACAGAATCCTAGATGTCTACGAACCAGTTTGGACAGAGATATTTTAGGGTAAAGCTAGGAATTCTTTTTGATTCTGGAATATTACCATAAATATCAAGAGGTAACAAGTAGTCTTTTAAAAGAGTCACTATTTATCTGGAGAAGCCAGACTCAGCCTGTCCTTTAAAAGCAGTACTAGCACAGAGAGCCACAGAGAGCAGTACTAACACAATAGGGAGCCTATTGGAAATAAACTATTATAGTATANAGCCTGTCCTTTAAAAGCAGTACTAGCACAGAGAGCCACAGAGAGCAGTACTAACACAATAGAGAGCCTATTGGAAATAAACTATTATAGTATATATTGGTCATTTACCATGTATTCCATGTGTTTTCCTTGTCTATTTGTGCTTTTCCTGATATCTGGCTACATATCTGCAATCTCAAATATGTCCACCCTTCCATACATTCATTTATCCATCCATTCAGCTCATATTTTATGTAGCACGTACCATGTGGCTGTTATAAGTGTAGGTTATACTCAGGGAATATAATGGACAATGTCACCGCCATCATGGAGCTCACCTTCTAGTGGGCATACTGGTTCTTTTTCTTTTTGATTTGCTAGACTCACTTCCATCCTTCTCCACTATGCTCTGTGCTCCAGACTGTATCAACATGCTTCCTTGGACTTTTGGCTTTCAGAGGAGTTTGAAAAGTGAGAGGCATCAGTTGTAGAACAAAGGGTACAAAGAATGACATAATGGTATTACTCCCAGGGCTCAATTTTTGTTGGATTTTGGATTGCCATAGTTTGGCTGCTCCTTTCTACTGAAGATTCAGAGACAGTGTTTTCTATTAGAGACAAGGTGGGTACAATTATCATAATAAGCCAGAGTTACCCGTAAGAGTGATAATCAGAATGTTGGACCCTTAAGGAGCTGTTGTGATAGTTAATTGATCACAGGGTCCTGAAGACATAAATAGACGAACAACCTTCTAAAATGTTGCTTGACACATGTAGAAGCAGACATTTTGTAAGGATGATACAAAGAAACCAAACTTGAGCCACTATCATGGAGATCATGGTCTTTATCAAAGGGTAAGCTAGTTAACTGATCCAGATTGCTTGAGGGTAATCCCTTTGAGGGAGACAATAATGTGGTCACAGATATGCACCATGCATGTTTCCCTAAGCCTTCCCCAAGTGGTCAGGGCCATTTCCAGAGTCACAGGGATCTCAAGAAAGGTAAATATTCAGACTTTCTTGTTGATATTACGTAGTAGCTTTGAACTTATAGCAATCAGCAGACCTAAAGTACTACTCTGGCCCACTGGAGGCAGAGGCTTTTGGAGATCAGGTGATAATTGGAAACTTAGGTAAATCAACCTCATAATCTCTCCAGTGGGATTGAGGGTCCATCTCTTGTTTTGTGTTCCAGATCCAGACTGTATTTTAGGAATAGATACATTAAGTAATTAAAAGAATCCCCATGATGGTTTCCTGAATCGTCGTCATCTTTTATAATAAGAAAGGGCATGAAGAAGTCCCTAGAAATTCCCTTCCCAAGACAGCTTTTGCCTCTCCCCAAAGCTATATGGGGTCCCCAGAAGAATGGCAAATTAATACTTTTATCAAAGCCTTGAAAGATGCAAAAGTCTTGATTTCCATATCATCCTTATTTAATTTGCACATTTTTGGTCAGTAAAAAAGCTAAATGATTCATGGAAAATGACAGATTATTGTAGACATAACCAGGTCATGCTGTAATTCACAATTATAAATCCAAATGTGGTATCTTGACTGAAACAAATAAACAGAAACTTTTGGCATCTGGTATACAATTACTGGCCTATAAAAGTTTTTTTTCTACATCCCTATCAAAGATAATCAAAAATTGTTTGCCTTCAACTGACAAGGAGTGTAGGATACCATCTCTCTCTTGCCTCTGGGTTGTGATAGCTCACCTACTCTCTTATTGTATAATCTAGAGGGAATTTTGGTGATTCTTTTTTATTTCCCTCCCCCCTCAGTTTTAGTGAGGAGTGATTGATAAATAAAAATCACATACGTTTAAGATGTACAATATGATGTTTTGACGTGTCTGTATACGTGGAGAAATGATTAACATATCTATCATCTTTTTATTTACAATTTGTGTGTGTGTGTGGTGAAAATACTTAAGAAGAAAAGTTGCTACTTTGTTAGCAAATTTCAAATAAATAATAAATTATTATTAGCTATAGTCACCATACTATACATTAGGTTTCTAGAACTTATTGATCTTATAACCGGAAGTATCCTTTTTGACCAATGAGTCCTCATTCCCCAACCCCCCAGTCCCATGTAACCACTCTTCCACCCTCTGTTCTATGAGTTCAACTTTTGTAGATTCTACATGTAGGGATGGTCATGCAGTATTTGTCTTTCTGTGTTTGGCTTATTTCATATGCATGATATCTTCCAGGCTAATCCGTGTTTTCATAATTGGCAGGATTTCCTTCTTTTTAAAAACGAATAATATTTTATTGTAGCTATATATCCCTTTTTCTTTATTCATTCATCTATCAACAGAAATGTAGGCTGTTTCCACATCTTGGTTATCATGAATAGTGCTTCAGTGAACATGGGGGTTCAGATACCTCATCGAGATGGCTCTTTTATTTCCTTCAATTATATACCCAGAAGTGAGATTGCTAGCAGTCCTATTTTTAATTTTTTGAGGACCCTCCTTACAGTTTTTCATAATGGCTATATCAGTTTTTATTCCTACAGTGTATAAGGGGGAACTTGGTAATTATATTAATGATATGAAGTTAATTGGCGTGGGTGGGCAAGAAGTAGCAAGCACCCTCGATAACTTAGTAAGCTTTATGCATGTCAGAGAGTGACAGTAATTCTTGAGAGATTTCAGAGGCTTGTTGCATTGGTGAAGTTTCGAAGCCTATAGGGATCTGATGTGTGTATCACCTTTAAACTGAGAAACAAGTGTTGCATCTTCACCATCCACCACAAAGAAAGAAACACATTTGTGTTGGTCTGACCCATGTACTGTATAACCTACAAGGCTACTAGTTCCAAGTGGAGTTTAGAACAAAACCAAAAATGGATTTGAAGAAGGTATATAGACTGTGATACAAGTTTTCCTGCCACTTGGTTCTTAAAACTCCGCAGTATTCAAGGTAAGGGAAGTAAGTGTCTGTGGCATGTAAACATACTGAATGGCACCTCTGGGAAACCCTCATAAGAGAATCACAGAGTAGATGGCTACACTTTGGAGACAGTCGATGCTTTTCACTGCCAACGAATATTCCCCGTTGTAAAAGCAAAGTTTGCTTTTATGTGTTGGGTCACGTAGAAATTAATGTCTTCACAGAGGATAGTTGGAGGATCAGTAACCTTAACAAATTGAGTTACTCACTGCCAAAACTTGAAAAAAAATGGAAATTCTATGGAAGACCAAACTTTGGAAGATATTAAAAGCTAATGCAAACACCATGAGCAGGAGGTTCAGATTCTCATGGTATCTGCGCTTACTCTTTTATTCACTTATTGCACACTATGCCTTCATCAGGAGCTCCTAACTATAAGTTAAGGGAGGAGAAAATATCAGACTTGTTATAAAATGGATCTTCATAATATGCTGGCACTAGCTAGAAGCAAATGCAACTCTACCTAAAGGTGACCCTATAATACAGCAATGGAGAAAAATTCTCCCAATGGGCAGGACTTTGGGGACAATATCTGGTCTTCCCACTTCATGAAGACTTGGCATCTACACTACTTCAGAGATGGTAACTATGAATTTTATCCATGCTTAACAGCTTAGAACTAGATTAAAATAGTAATAGTAAGGAGATCTGGGAAAGGGTAGGTGAGCAAATCTCCCAGGATGGGCAGAGATTGTGCAGGTATGTAGGTCCCAGTTGCCAACCTATTTTTATGCACTGTAGGGGAGGCCCAGAATAATTAAATGGAGTAGATGTTATGAGTAAATAACAAAGACTGAGCCCTGTGATATTCTCATATTTAGAAGTCCAGGAAATAAGAAGAACCACAAAACATTAACTATCACCCTGGTCACCTTATATCTTATTGTTAAAGAAATAATTTAAAAACATATCTGATGAAACCACTTTCCTATTTAAATCTGTCTTTAACTATTTTCCATAGTACAAAGTCCAAGCTCCCTAGTATATCATGCAAAGTATATATCACACTTATTTCCTATCTATGTCTATAAATCTGTGAATTAGATTCAATACATAGTGTCTGATGTATGGTGGGACCTCAGTAAATTCCTGAGCAGAGTTATCTGTAAGACTTGGATGGTGCTACTCAGTTGGTGAATTAATGTTGTGTTGGTTACATAAACTTTTAAAGGACTATTTTTTGTCTCTACAAACAGAATGGAATTTCCAGAGTTAATGTTATGTGTCAATTTGACTTGGCCACAAGATACCCAGATATTTTGTCAAACATTGTTCTGGTTGTGGCTGTGAGGTTGTTTGTGGATGAGATTAACATTTAAATCTGTAAACTGAGTAAAACAGATTGTTATCCTGACTGTGGGTGGGCCTCATCTAATCAGTCAAAGGTATGACTAGAACTTAAAGGCTGATGGGTGGTCCCTCGAGTAAGAGAGAATTCTTTCTGCCTGATGGCCTTCAAACTGGGACATTGAATTTTTTCTTGCTTTCAGACTTAAGCCAAAACCTTGGCTTTTCCTGAGTCTTAAGCCTGCTGGCCTTTGGACAAGAACTACATGATTGATTCTCCTGGATCATCAATTTGTTGACTCATCCTATAGTCTTGGGATTTATCCACCTCCACAATTTCATGAGCCAATTCCTTATAAGAAATCTCTTTATATATTTCTCCTACTGATTCTGTACTTATTTACTGAAGGAATATAATAACAACAACAGCCAAAATAGTCACCAATTCAAATTTTTCTTTTCTATATATAAATACTTAGTTTGAATGTCACTTGCTGATCTGTCATTACTCTCATCCTTATTTTTTTTTTAAGATTTTATTTATTTATTTCACAGAGGGAGAGAGATTACAAGGAGGCAGAGAGGCAGGCAGAGAGAGAGAGGGGGAAGCAGGCTCCCCACCAAGCAAGGAGCCCGATGCGGGCCTCGATCCCAGGACCCCGAGATCATGACCTGAGCCGAAAGCAGAGGCTTTAACCCACTGAGCCACCCAGGCACCCTCATCCTTATTTTTTAATCCCCATAATTTAATTAATATTGCTGTGATCTTGGAGAATTGATAAATAATAAAAATAGCTAATAAAAATTTTAAAAGATTATCAATACATCCTACCATTAAATCTAAAAGCTATATCCATTAGTTTATTTAGTCCTGGCAGTAATCACATGTAGTAAATATTGATGTTATCCTGGAAAAAAGCAAATATAATTTGTGAGACATCTCCTTTATGCCAGTTCCCATGCTATGCATTTTATATAAAGTATTACATTAAAATTTTGCTATAAAACCACAAGTTACATATGTAGCACTGTCATTCAGTAATTTTAATAATCTGTTCAAGTTCAACAATTTGGGAGATGTCAGCCTGAAACTCTTGTGTCCATGTAAATCCAAGACTCTTTTCCCCTAGTTTTCTAACTGGGTTAAGGATAAGATCTGACTCATGGTAGAAAGATGCATCTTCTTTTCACCTGAGTAAGCACTATGGAACTTAGTCTTTAGAGACCATGACTACACTTTTTAGGCCTATTTCAAGGTCTGTCCAGACAGAACATTGTGAGCTTGTCTGAGGTTCTGTACACTAAAAGTTCTGAGTGAGTGCTTATCAGAAGGAATTGATAAATAACAAAGCCTGGGAACATGGAGATCTTAACAAGCAATAGCCTTAAAAATTCAAAAGAAAATGGAACGTGAGCTACAACCAACATGAATTTAAAGCATGTGTGAAAAAGAAACACATGTTCAGACCTGAAAATCTGCCATTCCGTGAGATCCTCCCTTAGCTTTTCTCTCTCTCTCGAGTATACTCTGGGTTTATTTATTGCTTCTGAACCACTACACAAAGTCTCCCGGCTCTAAGTTGAGTCACGATCCTTAATAACATAGTGACATGTCTATTGGATTATATTTCATCAACATACAATTCCATCCATTGTGTACTTTGTCCAACCCTCCAATATATCCGATGATGTGTTTTTCTATCTAATTATGTTTCCAAATATTAGCAGAGATAGAACTGTCTACAACCCTAGAAAAAGAAGCTCTCATATTATTCTGAGTCCTTTTTAAAAGAACAGCCCTAAGGCACTTTCATTGTGTGTTGCCTGCTCAAGAGCCACGTGACCTTTGTAGATGGAAAATATGCACTGCCCAGTAAGGGCCCCACATTCGCTAGCTGCCACCTGGATTCCAGTTTAAAGAACATATTCCTGTTCATGCTCCTTCTGTGTTAGAAGGTTTTGTAGAGGCATTGGCGGAATGGGCTAGCCACTGCACGTTTCTTCCCCTGTGTCTAGGCTTTCAGACTAGATTTAATGACCCAATCACTTACATTTATTAGAAAATAGTTTCTAAATAGAGCCCCAATCTGTTATTCTTTTAAAGTTCTTTTAAAGAATAGAGGTTTACCTTGAATTATTTCTCAGCACTTTAAATTGTTCAAAATGTAAAATTAAGCTGACATAGAATATAAGACAGAGAAGCCACTGTTTCTTAGAGATATTCAAGTGTTGTGTATGAGGGTAATAATAATGGTTGGTATAATATATAATAATAATAATAATATCTTCACAGCTTATGTGAAGATCTCAAAACATTTTTATATTTCTTTTACTAATACCATCCCAATTTTGCTGAATTACTATCTTTTGCTAGTTGTTTTTGAATCTACTTGACACACATTTAAGTGATTACATATCCATTATTAAAATGTAGAGTAGTCAAATTTGGCATAGTTTCTGGAGATCTGAAAGAGATACTCATGCTCTTATAAAGAAATGAATCTGAAAATGCCTCCTTCTCTTTTCTGGGGACAAGTGTTGAGAAGTCTGGAGAAATCTTCTGAAGCTAATAACCGTTTTCCTCTAATGATCATACTGTTTGATGAAGGTGAAAAATAATTCTGGGTTTTCACTTATTTTTATGGCATCTACACAACCTATGCATAGTTATACAATGCATGATTATGGTTAGAAATGTTTTCAAAACTATTCTTGAAGAGAAAAATGTCAATATAACTCTAGCATCATGACATAGGATATAAGCTTAAGACAATGAATAAATTATTTTCAAATAATATGCTACCCTATGCCAACTTGCATTTGGTCATTTTTTAAACAAAATAGCAAAATGTCAGGGGTGGATTCTTGATTTTTCCTTCAAGCAACTGTTAATATGAGTATTTAGAATCTGAATTACAGAACAGATTTTGAGGAGTAGAGAGGGCTTTTGGGAAAAGCTTTAAGCTTGGGGCAAACTATCTCTTTCTTATCTACAGCTCCTTGTAGGGACCATTGAAATGACCAAAGTATAGAATGATGTGAGACTATTGTTTATAAACACAGATAGTTATAGGAAAACTGAAAGGCAGGTTTGAATTAGTCAAAGAATAAACATACATGCTATAAACTAGGTGAGGTGATGATGAAAAAGGATTATAGCTAAAAATATAAGAGTAAGTTCGGCACAGATATTTCTTAAAAAGAGGGGAATAGCTATACTACTATAAAAATTATCTGTCTAGGCAGAGGGCCAGGAGCACAGAGAAAATAAGTGGAACCATCCCACAAGCAGGGCCATCAGTACTCCACCTACACATGGGTCTAAGACTTGAGTTTGCCCCATTCATCAGGTTACAAACTGACGACATGACAATCTCTATCAAGACACCAAAATGGACACCCTTCCCAACATTTTTTATTGTGGGTTGAAATACCACGGGTGCCACCACAATTTGTCCACTGTCTTATCTACAATGATTAGAGATCTGTTGGCACTTGCTATATTAGCCATGACCTGTGGGTGGGGGCAAAGTATGGAAAACAACATTTCATTTTCCTAAGATAAAGCCCAGGAACACAGAGTTTCCATGCCCTTTGCCTGCCTTTTTCATCTCCCTTTAAAACGTTGATTTCCTGTTAAATGGATATGAAACATATTAATTGGCATCCTGGCAGGAAGCAGATGGCATAGTCAAACCAGTGATTTGAAGAGATTTCAGTGAAAAGATTATTTAAAAGGGGCTTTGGCATAATTCAGGACAATCAATATGGGAACACAGAGTACCCTGGAGCTCATGACAGCCCTACGGGGGCAAAGATTGTAGATGTTCAGGAGATTTGGAGAAAGGTCACTGTTAGGACAAGAGCCTGGTTGAGGAAGGCAGCCAGACATCAGTCACCTAGGGGAGGGGAAGCTGACCTCAGGTCCTCTCACTCACTCATCTTAGCCTCTTGTTGGCTAAAACCCACACAATGACAGAGGGTAAGAGATCCTTTGATATAATCCACAAGGCTCATCTGTCAGGGGCCAGAGCAGAGTGGAAAAGGAAACACTGATGATCTTATGTTCTCTAAGACATAAGAAAAGAATAAACAAACTTTTAAGGTACCTTCGCATCTGCTTTGGAGCAAAAATATCTGGAAGCAAACATTATGGTTAGATATTTTTCTTTAGATTTTTGGGATTCTATTACTGCCATTCACAATGTTCAAGATAGGGTCAATAGATAGAAAGGCTTTATGGGGATTGATCTACAGTGTGTAAGGAGTCCAGAGAAGTTGGGGTAAAATCGGGGAAAATGTAGATTTAGAAGTCAATTGCACAGGTCTGCAGTGGCTGAGAAGTTACTCCTCTGCTCAGGGTAGAATTCTCTGGAATCCATCCTAAGTTTGAGGTTTGACCTCTGTCTGAACCAGCCTTTTCTCTTGTCACCCAATGTAAGTATTTATTGAATGTTTTCTGAAATTGTAGCACCTAGCCAATTCATTTGAATTTTTCTTTCCAATTAGTTCTCTATAAAGAACCTGGTGGTATCTATGGATCTCTCCACAATCTTCATTCTGTCTTTCCTCCCTTTTCTGACTATTACTTAGCAAAAACTTCTGGTCTGAGCTGCATGGGGGAGTGGCTTTATCAGAGGAGGCAGAATGAGCCCTGAAGCACTTGCTTTCTCTACCCACAGAGATTTTTTTGAGCCAATCGTATCATATAGGTTGTTCTAAGAAGGGCAGGGTGGGACAAGTAAGGGGGCAGATCTGAAAACATTGCATAGACATCTAATAAGGTCTAGAAGAGAGATATACAGAGTGAACATCCAGCATACATAGGAAGCAGAATTTATGAAAAAGCATTTTGGGGACTCTCTGTAAGGTATACGACAATTGTTAAGCAAATAAATTCAATTCAACAACATGTTTGTATACGGTAGTCCGAATTTCCCCTCAGTGAATTGTTAGGTGCTACGGAGAGAAAAATGTCTATAGTACATGGTCTGTGCATCAAGGACCTTTCCACCTGGTTAAGATGACATGAAAATCCATTAAGCTATGAATTACAGACTGTGTTGCATTGTTGTTTAAGTGTCCAGTGAGTGGTACTGGCATTAAGTACTGAAAGAGAACTCTATATAACAAGAAAGCTTAGAGAAGATGAAGGTCAGACCATAAGCTTAGAAACAGGGACTGCAAAGATTGTAAGAGGAGATGGTTTTCCAAAGGAAGTGTAAGCATCTACCCCTTTCAAACTAGAGTGATAAAGAATCACAGCAGCAGTAGAGTCGGCAAGAATGACAAGACTCCTGACCTCCAAAATCTTCCCTATCTATAACGCTCATGGGTCTCCATCTGTCGCAGCACACATAAGGACATGAACTCTTTCTCGGCGTGCTCTTATTTATCTGATATGTGTCATGATTTATAGTGTCTAAGCATTATGAAATTATGGCCATTTGGGGTTGATTTGGGGGCAAATCTAGAATGTTTGTATTAAATCCTTTTCTGTATTTGTGTATGTGTATGTATAAAATATCATGTTTCTAAATATGAATATCCACATACACAAATATGAATATATTTATGGTATTATCAAGTGTTTCTGAGCCTGCGGTATTATGAATAATGTACTGTTAGACATATAAATACCACCCAGGTTTTAAAAGCCTAGTAAATGTTATATAATCATTCTAAACGTTTTACTAGAAATTTTCAGTTTCCTTTGCTTTGTTAACTCTTTACGCATATTCATTTCTCATGAAAACATAGCATGTTTTTCCTGGTTGGACTTATAATTTCTCTCCTTGGGCTTGATTATTTAATTCAACATCAGAATTGCTTGGTTTGGCAAGATCTTCAAGCATCCAGGAAGTTAAAATCATGCACAGAGAATTGCATTTTGCTTTGTTATGAGGGCAGGACTTATTTGTATGTATTGTTTCTATTGTAACACATAGCAAGACAGTCTTCCATTTTGTGAATGTCCATGAAGACAAAGTTCTTTCTATCTGGGGGCATCCTTGGAAAATTCACAACTACCAAAGTTAGCTATCAGATTCCAGATGCTCTTTGTTTATTAACACTTGTTGTCTTTGTTCAGGTCCACAAGATTACCATTGTCTCACTTATGGGATTCCTTCCCTCTAAAGTGTTTGTAAAGTATAAAACCTGGGTATTTTGTACTTATGGTAAGGCAAATTTGCCCACCCAATCTGTCAAAAAAGCTTAAATGGTTCTTTAATGGCTGTTGTTTTAATTCCTTAACATGGCATTAGAAACTTTTCACAATGACATTTAACAACTCTTTTAGCTTTTGTTTGGTTGGTTGTTTCTCAGTACATCCATATCTCCATTGACCACATAAGCTTATCAATAAGACTTTGCAGTTGTTACTGAGTAAGTTTTGTAATTTGTATCTCTATGCATTTAGTCATTTTGTACATGGCCCTATAATGACATCTTCCCTCTCTTGGCTTTTGAAATGTCTGTCCTTTTATGCCAAAATTCAATCTTCTGGTCATGATCTTTTCCTTTTCTTATTCATGTTCCATTTACACTCCAATAAAACATGTGTTATTCTTGGTTCTGTTATAATAATTTATGTATATCTCTCTCACTCACTGGCCAACACTTTACTCAAAAAACATTTACTATAAGCCATCTACTGTAAGCCATGTTATTTAACTAAGAGTTTGGAAGCAAAGTAGAATACAACAGAATCTTTGTGCTAAGAAAGTTACTATTTTCGATTTAGTGGATCAACAACTAAACAAATGATTATAAAACAATCTGATATAACTACTTATAAAAGAATATATAAAATGTTATGTAAAAAGAGAATAAATACTATCAAAGTCTGCCTGTGATAATAAGGGAATGCTTCATTAATAACAGATTAATAACACTCAGTCTTTACAGATGAAGAGAAAATTCAGGCAAAGATGAGGCAAGACTCCTAGAAAATAAACAGATAAATTGGGAAAACTAGATTGCAAGATGGATAAAAAGGATTAAGTAAAGTTAAATTCAGAGTGCTTATTGAGGAAATGCAATAGAAGTCCTTTTGTGTTCTACTAAGGCTGTAAAGGATAGGAAAGAACTGAAAGAATTCTGAGCTGAGCAGAGATTTGTGTATCTGAAATACTGCCCAGGCTGTGGTGCAGAGAGAGAATGGCTTCGAGTAAATTAAACTTGAGAAAGGGAGTAAAATTATAGGATTGCTTCTGTGGCACAAGTGAGACATGATTAAATAATGGACCACGGCAGTGGCCTCCCTCATGGAGAAGGGAAACAGATTTCAAGCCAAAGAGAGGCAGCCGGTATTAATGGCACGGTTTCGTGGCTAGTTGACTATAGGAAAAGGAGAGATGGGGAGTTGAAACCATTCTCTCGTTTGGGACAGGGCAACCAGAGAAGCAGGCAGTCCATTCACCCACACAGGGAATAGGGGAAAAGGTTAGTAAAAGAAGCAAAAGAATGAGGTTGTTTTGGGACAGGCTGAGTTTGAAGTACATTGAAGTAGAATTTTCACCTTGAGCTGTCAATTTAGAAGATGGAATAAAGTTGAAGAGCTCAAGAGAGTATGAAGGTGTTGATTTAGGACTTGGAAGCAACACAGGTAATTAAAGTGGAGGCATGCAATGGAGTGTCCAGGGTAAGATTATGGAGTGAAAAAGATCAGAGAGGACTAAAAACTTTCAACATGTAAGGAGCCAAGGGAAGCTTATGATCAGTAAAAATAAAAGATGAAGAAGGATGTTTGAGGGGAGTGTGGAGTAATGGAAGATGAAAATGGAGAAAGTTTTCAAAGCTGTCACATGCTAGCAAGCTAATAATGAAATTTTATCCATTGAATTTGGGAATTTGGGATCCTCGATGTCTTCATCAAATTATTTGCAATGGGGGCAAAGCCAGTTTTCAGCAACTTGGAAGTGGAGAGGGAAAGACACCACATATTGGGTTCTGTTTTGATAAGGTGAGAAATGAAGAAAAAGTATATGATAGGGCAATAACCAAAAAGAAACAGTATTATTGAATATTTTATTTCTGTTCTTGTTTTATTGGTGGGATATCTCAAGTAGAACTATATTCCTAAGGGAATGAGTCAATGGAGAGCAGTTAGTAACTCCCTTGAGAAAGTGGGTATTTGATAGAAGTTGAGTCAAGATGAGTTATACATACTAGAAGAAAGGTGATAGAATTGTCTTTGAACAGTGTATGGACAAAGGCAAGATTTTAGATGAAAAAGTGAGACTCTCAGAACCTCCCTCCCCCATGGATTAGGAAACTGGGTCATCTATTATGATGTGAGGAGAAGGGGTCTTTGAAGGAATGGATACATATCTGAGATAACCACTGTATGGATATGGACAATGACTTGACCAAGAGCACATGGCAAGATGTCTGCGTAGCTTTCAGAGCCCAAATAAAGGCAGACACTGTAAAGTTTTAATGGTAGCTTTATTAAGAATTAGATGATTTCTTCCCAGGTACAGAAATAAAAAAGATAATGGGACAGTTCAAAGCAGACTTGAGGAATTTTAGGTTGAATACAATAGAAGGATATGTGCAAGGAATATTGAGGTGATCCTATATAAGATCAGAAGTAATGAACCACAAGGACTTGAGGCTTTAGAAGTGGGTGGTAAGTTCAGGAAAAACGAGAATTTCCTTTTGGTTGACAGAGAAGCCTGTTGTTCTCAAACCTATGTGTATATAAGAATCATCAGGGATATCATGTTAAAAGTGCAAGCTTTCAGGCTGACTCCACAGACTTTAGGGTGAGTTTTGGGAAACTACGTTTTTAAACCATCCCAGATGATGATGCGGGAGGTCCTCAATCCATTTAACTTTTTTATTTTTATTTTTTTTAAAGAAAGAAAACACTGGGAAAGTATGTCAGTTGGAAACAATGATTGGGAATGAGGCTGGAAAGGTAAATGGGGGTGTGTGTGTTGTCATGGGACTTCAGTGTTTGTGCTGCAGGATGTAAAATTCTTCTTTTGGATGATATATTAGCCTGAGGAATTTACAAAACAAAACAAAACAAAAACTCTGCGAACTAATAAGTGAGTTCAGCCAGGTTTCAGGATACACCATCAACAAGCAAAAATCAATCACATTTCTACAGGCTAACCATGACTATGCGGAAACCAAAACTTAAAACATAATGTCATATACAGTCATTCCAAAGAAATGACAAACCTACATATAAACTTAACAAAATATGTATGAAATTTGCATATGCTCAAAATCATAAAATACTGAAGAAGGAAATTAAAAAAGAGTTAACTAAATAAATGGAAGGACAAGTTATATGCATGGATGGAAAGACTCTTCTGGTATAGATGTCAATTTTTTCCCAAATTTATCTATAGTTTTAACACAATTCCCTTTAAAACCCTGGCAAGATTTTTATAGACATAGTCAAACATTCTCAGATCCATAAGGAAAGGCACAGAAAGTAGAGCAGCTAGAACAATCTTGCGAAAGAGTTGTGATTGGGTTATTTGTTCCATGCAATATTAAGCTCCACTGCATTCTTATAGTAACCAAGACTGTGGTCATGGGATCAACACTTAGACCAATGAAATTGAAGAGAACTCATGAATAGGCCCAGATAGGAATGGCCAGCTGGTTTTTGACAAAGGTACAAAATCAATTCAATGGAGTAGATGGATTTTTCAATAAATCGTGATGGAGCAGTTGGACATCCAAGGGGGAAAAATTGTGACTGAACCTCACACTTACATGAATGATACATCAGGTGGAAGTTTTCGCAAGAAAATGAGAACAGGTTGTCCTTGTCTGGAGCAGAGCTGGCAGGCATAGACTCTTTCTCTCCCTGCCCAGAGCCTCCTGACAGACCTCCAGCACCAGCCAATGTCACTCTTGAGTTACTTCCATGGTTCCTCAACATACACTTGCATCAGAACCACCTGGAAAGTTTCTTAGGAGACAGACTCCTGGGCCTCACCCCCAGAGTTTCAGATTCTCAGTTGGTCTATGGGGAGAACCAGGAATGTACACTCTAAGTTGTCCCTAAGGAAAGCCGATGCTTCAAGTAGGGAGCCATATTCTGAGAGCCGCTCTTTGGGTATCCACAGAACACAGGTGAATATTGATGCTCACACAATAAGCAACTAAGAGACACATTTAAGGATGGTAATCGATGTAATAAAAATAATAATACCTTGTCAGTATTTGGAAGATGATTCTGAGTGGGAAGATAGTGGAAGAATAGTGAAAAGAAAGCTACGGTGGTCCAGAAAAAGGGAAGAAAGAGGCATATTTCAAGATTCAGATGTCTAACTGGAAGTGATTGATGACAACTTGGAAGTCAGGAGAAAGAAGGGGGAAGGCTCTTCTTTATAGAAGAGCTAAGTTTCTTTTCAGTGACATTATAGCGAAAATATATTCAACTCTGAAGAATAATATGGTTATTTATTTTCTACAGGTGATGTAACTTTACTCCTAAGCCCTCACTCCACCAAGTCTCAAGGGGTAACTGGAACTTTAAATTGCTAATTCATGGAAATATATTATTAGAGGGGAATAAAAAGTCTATTTCAAGAAGCTCTACCTTTTTTCTGGTCAATGCTCACTATCTTGTATATTCTCCTCTGTGCTTCTAGAAAGATGTCATTCTGCTCTTGGGAATGGGGGTATTGTGTCCTAGGGGGTCTCTGAGTATCGGCGGCATTGCCAGAAGATGACTGGTTGAATCTACTGAGGTGTGACAGGTGCATCCTAGCTTGCGTGCAGTCTCAGGTGTCACTCCCTCGGTGGCTGCTATCTGCCATCATCCATGGTTACCGATGTCCGTATTCACAATGTTCTCCCCTTTATGATGCAGGCTTTGTTGGTGCAACTGCCCTCTCAGCATTTCTTGGTTCCATCAATAAGACAGGTGGTAACTTCCATTGTCCTTTGTGTCATGTGTTGATCATGGGCCACGGGCCGTGTCACCCAGCCTTCCATCCAGACTTCTCCCACGGGTGCTATACACCTGCTCCTCTGATCCCAGCCAAATACTAAGCTCCTTTCTGAGGCTTTCCCCAGGGAATCATGCTATCATGTCCTCAAGTTCTTCATGTTTATAACCCCGAGTGTGGGGGAAACAGAGGCCTTACCAGGCTCTTCTCTTACAATTCCCCTTCTTTTTCTCATACTCCAAGGAAGCAAAGGAGGCTAAGCATTTTCTACTCGTACAGGGGAGGGAACTCCCCTCGAGCAGCAGACCCTCATCATTCCTGAGCTGGTGTTCATCCTGCCCCTTTCCCAGCAGCTATAATCACGGGTGGATACAGGGGGAAACGGATTTGTTAATAATGTAGGATACCCTGGAAGACATGACATATGCAAATATCCCAGTCACAGAGAGAGAAAGAATGTGAAAGAGGACCTCCTTGGTTAGGGAAGACAGCTTACTCGGCTTGATCAGGGTTGTATTTATGTTTTGCCATCCGTCATCCAGATGGAGATAATCCAACAGAATTTGGGGATATAGATCTAGAGTTCAGAAATAAGGTTGTGCTGAAAATATAGATACAATAATTCTCCAAGTAATTCTCAGGTTGCCTGGCCATTTAATTAAAAGCAAAACAATCAGTTAATTAAAAGCTTTCTCTTTGGCTGGAATATATTCAAGCTAATTAGAGTAGTTTTACAGTCATGGTTTTTTTGTTTTGTTTTTTTTGTTTTGGTTGTTTGTTTATTTATTTATTTATTTATTTATTTATTTATTTATTTATTTATTTATTTATTTACAGAATGTCAGACTAGTTAACAATTTTGGTTATAACCCTGGGATGCACTCTATGTTTAATAGTTAATTTTGACATTGGAGTTTGGTGAATTAATTTCACATGGTTAAATTTCAGATAGTGACACAGTATTGTAGAAATGGCTCTATTTATTTATGACAAAAGCAATGTAGTTTTCACTTAGTTCTGGGTTGAACTAAAAGAAAGTACATATTTGTAATTACTTCTGTTCACCGTTATAGCTCAAACCTTCTTTTTCATGGGGGATTTGAGAAAGCAATCTGATTGCAGTAAGAGACTTTCTGGAATCTTCTGTCTCCTAACTTCTTGTTTTGTCTCTGCCCTTGCTCCTCCCTTTTCCCCACCCCAAGCCAGGTTTCTGCTCTGCAATCCTGTTATCCTTTTCTCTCACCACCCACTTCTCAGATATTTTTTTCCTCCTGGCTTTTCCATTTAGTTTTTCTCCATCCTCTGAATGCTAGAGCTCCTGGAGGTCCATGCTGGGCTCTTTTCTTCTTTCTCTCACCCTTAGAGATCTCATTCTGTCTACCAGATTAAATAGCACAAATACCATCTATCAGCAGAGAACTTGCATTTTCTATCTCTGGCTCTGACCTCTGTGAACTCCAGACACTTCCATACCTGCCGCTGTGGCTCAGCATAGAACAGACCTTGAATTTAAAATATCCAAGACAGAATTCTTGATACAGCTCCTGTATTAGTCACCTTGTGCTGCCATAACAAAATAGTACACTTCCCTGATGCATTTGTGTGGAGACAGAGAGGGCTCTCTCTTCGTCTTCTCAAAGACCACCAATGTTATCAGTTCAGGACCCACCCTCATGACCTTATTTAACCCTAGTAACTTCCTAAAAGTCCTATCCCCAATTACAGTTACGTGGGGGTGAAAGCCTCAACATACAAATTTTAGAAGGACACAATTTAGCCCATCGCCTCCCTGCTTAGGATTCTGAAACTTTTGGTGTGGAAGAAAGATAAAGCAGATGGTACTATAAGGGTAATTTCCTTCCTGTAAGGACCCTCATCCTATGAGTTCAGGGCCCTACCCTTATGACCTCATTTAACCTTAACTTCTCCCTTTTATCTACAAATTAAGACTAGGGGGTAGGGTTTCAACATAGGCATTTTGGAAAACACAAGCATTCAGTCCCCTGTCATCTCCCGACCTTGACTCTTCTCCACAGTCCTCCATCTCTCAGTCAGTGAAGGCACCGGCGTCCCTCCAGTCCGCCAGTAATGCTGTGGGCTCCACCCTCAAAGTCCACGGTGGGTTTGATCATGTTTCTCCTTCTGCCTACCTGCCTCCCTACGAAGGCCTGTTGCAATAGACTCTTTACAGATTTCCCTGTTTCCACTTATGGTTGTTTCCCACAAACATAAATCAGATCCTTTCGCTCTCCTTCCCAAAGCCTCCCATGCCTCTCATGTCTCTTTCTTTCTTGAACGATTCCTCTCTGCCTTTCATGACACCTTTCTGATGTGTCACTCATGAGTCTTGCTTTCTCCTGAGAGCAGAATCAACGAATAAACAATTCAATGCATAGCATGAGGTCACCTCTGTAGGAGACACTTTTTTCTAACTCCTAGTCATTCTTTTGCTTTCTACCCCATGGTCCTCTACTTATCACTACCTTATATGCTATTATGCACTAGAATGTACACTCTCTGAGGGCAGGAGGTCAAGGATGTTTTTGTTACTCTTTGCTGTGATTCTGGTTTTCAAAACACCACTTACTATGTGGTCATAGTGTCTCAATAAGCATTTTCTGAGTTACTGAATGAGTCATCACATTATTAAGCCAAAAAGAATATCATTATTTGATGCTTGACATCTTGGTGTAATTTCAAGTAATTGTTTTCTTTTTCTTATTTTTGATGTGGACAATACAAGTACTCACAAGTTTTTAGAAAGTGTGTACAGCATCTATATAGTCCTGAGGGAAGTTGGGTGCAGTTTACAGTATTACAACAAAATTGGAAAGAGAAGAGGGAAGCATGAGCTCACTCCACTGTCTGTCTCCAGGGAGAGGTTATGGTGCAAAAGGTTATGGTGAAAACTATAAACTGTTTTTTTCTTGATTTGAATGGAAGTTTCAGTGTGCCTGAAAAACTGTTGCATGCGTCTGTGATTCTATGAGGAAGAAGTCACTGCGAGTTCACATTCAGTCAATAACCTCTTTTACAATTTCTAGAAATAACTGCAATATCCATGGTTGTGCTATCATTTTTGCTGTTCCCCAACTATGTTTTGATCAGGTGCAGGGAACAAAATTAATTCCTCAAGCTTCAAGATTAACTGGCAAACTCTCAGCAGAGCTGACCAGATTATCAAGAACTAGAAAGCACTCTGGTATAGACAGAATGTGATAGAAAATCCAAGTGAGAAAATGGATGCATTTTTTTGTTGTTTTTATTTTCAGAAACCTATCAAATTGAATTAATGTAATGTGTAAATATTCCCCTTTGAATCCATAATGAAATCCCGATTTCAGAATATGAGGGACCCACAGCCAGCCATACACAGACAAAAAAGACACACCCACACACATACAGAAATTCCAATCATTGGAATCATTAGAAAGTGTTGTTCATAGTGGGATATTTGTCAATTACAATAGTTACTGCGACGTGGTGGCACAACCTCCCATTATGTTTTCTAATGCAAAGGCCAATTGTCTTTGCATTAATGGAATCAATAAGTGCATTAATTACAGCCCCATCGAGTCTTCTGCAGGGTGATGAGAACGGGTGGTAAGCCACCCAGCCCATGCCTTACATCTGCACTAAATATGCCCCAGCGAGTAGCCATCCCTCCAGACTAGGTTTGAGAAGTTCTCTACCCATACTCTAACATCACTGCCAACCAAAGAACACTCCTGGGTGTGTGGCCCTTCAGCTGCAAGAATTAACAATTTAAATTTCGCTTCCTTGTTTCTATGACGGCTCTACATGGGGAGGTGGTTGGCTGTGGTTAGAAGAGTGGCAATTCCTGACTTGACAAGACATGATAGGCAGTATTTGGGGATGATTTCCAAGATTCTTATTCTCTGGTGTATACAAACTTATATGCAATTCTTCCCCTTCAGGATGGGAGGAGCCTGGAATTTGCTTCTAACCAGTAGAATATTGCAAAGGTGAAGAGGATGTTTTTAGATGTAACTAAGGTCCTTAATCATTTGATTTTGAATTAGTCAAAGGGTGATTTTTCTGGGTGGGTCTGACCTAATCAGTCAAGTCCTTCTCTGAACTTAGAGACTCTCTTTGTTTCTGACTTTGAAGAAGCCTCTCTGAAAGCTGCAATGAAATGAATTCTGCCAACAGACTGAGGGAGCTTGGAAGCTGATCTTTTCCTAATCAAGTCTCCAGATGACAACACAGCTCAGGGAACATCTTGATTTCAGCGTGTGAAACCCTGAGTAGAGAACCCAAGTCAGGTATGCCCAGACTCCTGACCTACAGAATCTGCATGATAAGAAATACATGCTGTTTTCAACTCATAAGTTTGTATAATTTATTACACAGCATAGAAAACTGATACACAAGTGTTTGGAAAGTTAAAAATGATTGCTGAGCAAAGACAAGGATTTAGGGCACGAGATGTGTTCTTTGCTATCAGGGCAAATGAGAACTCAATGAAGAATACTGATAAAATTCTGAATTTACAGTTTCTGATAATCTGACAATCTAGATGGTGTTTTATATGTGTCTACTTATTTTACTTATAATATCATTTATGTAAATTTTGTATTATCACTCTCATCCTCTAAATCTATTTTATCATTTTTCTTTTGTATACTCACTAAACTGTCTAATTCATTTGTTTCTCGACTATAAAATGTACCACCATCTGGATTAAAACAGAAAAGAAAATCAATGATTTGGAGAGCTTCAAATATACAGATGTTTAGTGTTGAATAAACTAACATCCTGAATGGCCGACTGATTTGAATTTGCTTTTATTTGGATGTTTTGGAACTATACAGATATACCACCTGAATCTGTAGTTAATGATAAGAGCCAGATTTGTTTGTTAGTGATGACAATATGTAATGTGATAACATGAATTACAAGCTTTCTAAGCCTGTGTCTATGTGTGTTTGATAAAACGTCTCCTAGCTATTCACCTGTACCACAGTTTATTGTGTACTTGGAGTGAATTATAACAAAAGCTACAGACTTTCAGATACTTAAAATTACATTCTATTTTGTTTTCCATAAATAGAGCTGCTTCTTTCTTTCTCTCTTTTCCACTGGACCTCGGTTTCATTCATTCTTTAATGCCCAGTCTTGTTGGCAGTGGTATATTATAACAGAAGAAAAAAAAAAAAGAGCTGGGGGTTCAATTTGGCAGAATAAAGAAAGTCTCACTGTGTTCGTGGCAGGAAATAAGCTCAGGATCTTTCTACACTATTTCCTTGAATCCCAAGAAAATCTTGTTGGCTTTAGTTTGGAAAATTCCGATCTGACAGGATAGATACAATCTTTCATATTCAGAAGTACAACAGAGTGTTTACATGTGTATTGATTTATGGAGGAAGTAACTCTAAGGATTTTTTGTAATACAACATTACTGGTCGCTGAGAAAAATTCACAGAGAGTAACACAAAATCTGTGACTTCACATTTTTTTCAATGAAGTGGGTGAGAAAATGCTATTTCATAAATGTGATAAAATCTCCCTTGTAGAGGTACTGAGACTATGGTAATTCAGAAAAAAAGAAATATGGGCAAGAGGGTTTTTATTTGAGAAGAATAGTTCTCAACCAATTTTAAAATGTAACTTATTACGGATATTTGATATTTGACTATTTCTGGCATACAGGGAATTTTTTTTTAATTGTATTGAGCACTGGAGGTTGTATATATATATTTTAACACTGAAAATTCTTAACCACTTATATGAATTTTTAGGTTGCATGTTTATACTTTTATCTGATGAACGGAGCAAGTGATCAGTCACATTGTTGGAAAATTGCACTTTGGGAGGACTGCCTTCTAGACAACCAGCCTAGGCATGTCCTGAAATTACAGGGCAATTGCTTCAAAGAATCTGATGGTAGCAAGAGGCACGGGTGACATTTCCCGGATTTGGTATTTTTAAATTAATCTCTAAGTGTATTACCCTTTCAGGCACTTCTCATTACGAATAAATACTACCATCTCACTATCAAGAATAACACTTTTTAATACAGGGAATACTTGAGTTTTCAAGGGCTTCCATATATGTTATTTCAAAGAAGACGTGCTCTCCTTTAGGAGGAGAGAAACATTGTTGTTTTTGTTTCTGCTGCAGGTCACCTTGGGCAGTTGAAAAGGAAAGCATTCCTATGCATCCAGATTCATTTATTTTTTGGCTTGAATTTGTAGCAGAGAAAAAGCACCAATTCCCCACTGTTTCCTGTTCATAGCAGGTCCAGCTGCCTGCAGGAAGTCTGTAGAATTATTAGAGCAGAGCCTTGTCATGAGTAGAAAGAGGTTGCCCATGGTCTTCCAACTTTGGGTTCCTCAGCTGGAATTGCTAAGATTTGGCACAGACTCTAGAGAGAGATCCTAATTTGAAAATCTCTTCCTTTTAATTAATGATTATTTTCAATCTTAATGCAATTCTCCCTGGTATAAGACTTCACTTGCATTTACATATTGATTTTTAACATTAATTTTGTTGTGACATTGTCTTAAGATAACATTTCTTTTTTTTAAGATTTTATTTATTTATTTGACAGAGAGAGATTACAAGTAGGCGGAGAGGCAGGCGGAGGGAGAGGGGGAAGCAGGCTCCCCGCTGAGCAGGGAGCCCGATGCAGGCCTCGATCCCAGGACCCTGAGATCATGACCTGAGCTGAAGGCAGAGGCTTTAACCCACTGAGTCATCCAGGTGCCCCTTAAGATAACATTTCTACAAAGAAAAGGGAATTATATTTACTTTCTCTTTCAAGTAAAGCACAATGATTTCTGTTTGACTTAATGGATAGTTTTTTTTTTTTTTTTTTTAAAGATTTTATTTATTTATTTGACAGAGAGAGAGAGATCACAAGTAGGCAGAGAGGCAGGCAGAGAGAGAGGAGGAAGCAGGCTCCCTGCCGAGCAGAGAGCCCGATGTGGGCCTCGATCCCAGGACCCTGAGATCATGACCTGAGCCGAAGGCAGAGGCTTTAAACCGCTGAGCCACCCAGGCGCCCAGACTTAATGGATAGTTTGGTATCTTCTTGTTTATTAAACACAGAAATGAAAGGATTGCAACTTAAAAAAAATTTCAAATCAAATATATAACTTAGAAAACATAAAGCTGAATTTCTGTTAAATTAATAATATCAAAATGTAAATTTGATACCTTTCTGTTTAGGTTACATATTTGAAATATTGACTTTGTTTCAGGAGATAGATTGATATATTCTTATCTTCGTGGTATTTTTTTCTTTTTTCTTTTTTTTTTAGTGAGACTTCTACCTCAAGTACTATTTTAGTTAGCAATTTTTGAGATAATTTGTGTTCCAGAAATGGTGCTATGTCCTGGGCATTCAGAGATAAGTACCATGGACCTGGTACTCAGACCAATGAAGGAAAATAGTGCACTCTAATAGGAACTAAATGAAGGAGGTAGAACGGTCTTCTAAGACACACTGTTTTAATCTACTTTTTTATGCTGACTTGGAAATGAGAAAGAAGGATGGCTCACTTACTGGCAGTTAATCCTGTTCAGTCAACTTGCATTGGTTTGTAGCTCTTTGGTGTTTGGCTGACCATGCAGGAGTTATTATTACTGATGAGAGAACACGGCATTGCAGGCTCCACAGTCACATAGACTGAGTGTGAACCCCAGCCTTGCCCTTACTTCTTAACTCTGTGACCTCTGGCAAGAGATGAGGCCCCCAGTGCCGCACGGCTCCATTGCAACAGCAGGATAATAATCATACCTCCCTGCTGGAGTGTGAGGATTAACGGAACAATACGTATAAATCACTTAGGCCGCTGCCTGAAGTATTGTTACTGAACATGCACTGTGGGTTCAGAACTGCAAACTCCATGTAATGTTACAAGTAGAAATTTTTTTTTTTAAGTTCCTGGTCATAGGCAAGTAGAGTATTTTGATAAAGACGTGACACCCATTTGAAATACCAAATTAGATGTAAGTGTCCAGCATCTGGTGACATTGCACTAACCCATAGGAAAACTACCAGGTTATCAGCAATGAGAAAAATAAATAGACTGTGGCAAAGTCTTAATTATAAACTTTAAACTTATAGGACTATTTCTTCAAAGGCCAAATCATGGCCTTTGGTAGGTTCTTTAAATAATCTTGTTCAATTGCATAGGAATCTTGTAAAATTTAAGTGACTTCCTCATTTTAAGGGTAACTATACTAACTTATAGTTTAATATAGTTTAAGTGAATTGCTCATAGTTAGTTATACAGCTAGGAGTTTATGGATTTGAATCTATGGACTTTTGACTCTGAAGCCTGGAACTTAACCACTTCTTATCTCCTGTGCGGAGGTTGAGCACAGGCTCATATGAATTTCCATAAGTCAAAAAAAAAAGGGGGTAGCCATCTCGTCACTGGAGCAAAGGCACACAGATGAGCAAGTTGTGGTTGGGGACAGTGAGGGATCCACCCCGATTGACATGGTTGGATTGAAAATGGGACTTTTACAGTGTGGATCAAATCAAAAACAAATGATAAGGAACTCAAAGTGACTCAAATAAGTTTCTCATTCACATAACAAAAAATTTAGAGATAAGTTGTTAGTAGGTACAAGATATAGTTCAATGATGCTATCAGGGTTCCCATATTTTTTCATTTGTTTCTCTTCTTCATTTGTAATGGGGTAAATTTTGCCCTTATGCTTATCATTTTATGGTCATTTTTCAGTTCCAAGTAGGAAAATGGAAGAAGCTTATGGAAGAACCCTTAAAAATCTGTGTCAGCTTCATATGTCCTTTCTTTAAAAAAGACATAGATTTCCCAGAATTTCTATTACCTCACCCCAAACCCAGTAAACTTTCATCTAGGGTTTCTAGGGCCTGAAGTAGCTCATGTAGTCAGCCTAAACTATAAAGGGAGTGGTCAATGTTCAGTATCATAGTTAGCTTTGGGGATGCCTTATGTGGCAGTAACAGACAACTCCCTCACAATCTTGATGGCTTTAAGGATGAGAGAAAAGAGAACACTGCTCACTAGGGCAATGTCCTATTACAAAATGGCAGAGGAGGGCGCCTGGGTGGCTCAGTGGGTTAAAGCCTCTGCCTTCGGCTCAGGTCATGATCTCAGGGTCCTGGGATCGAGGCCTGCATTGGGCTCCCTGCTCAGTGGGGAGCCTGCTTCCTCTTCTCTCTCTGCCTGCCTCTCTGTCTACTTGTAATCTCTCCCTCTCTGTCAAATAAATAAATAAAATCTTTAAAAAAATGGCAGAGGAAAAAATGAGTGCTTTTCTTTCATCAGTTTCTAGAGTTTGAAATGTCTCATAAATCTTTATGTGAATCTACAAAGGAAAAATATATCCCCATACATGGATCTCAAATAGAAGGGCAATATTAAAATTTCTTTTGTGACATTTTCTGCTACTGCAAACTTGCTGCTCTCAGTACTAAAGACCACTGCCTCCTGTCCATTTCCTGTGCCTGCTGTGCAGACTAGAGTTGGCCTGTACTATGGATTGAAAGTTCATTTCCCCCCTAAACTCATATGTTGAAACCTAATCCAAATGAGATGATATTGAGAGTTGGGGCCTTTGGAAGGTGCTTTGATCACAAAGGTGGATCTTCACTAATGGCTTAATGCCTTAAAAGAAAGGACCAGAAAGAGTTTCCTTCTCTTTCTCTCCCCCTGCCATGTGAGGATACAGCAGGAGAGAATCCATCCACAAGACAGGAGGCAGAGTCTCATAAGACACTGTTGGCATCCTGATCTTGGACTTTTCAGCCTCCAGAACTGTATGGAGAGACACCAACTCATTCTTTTTTATTCAAGGAGATGTCTTGTATCAAATGTTATTGCCCCTTCATTCCTCATATAGTAATAATACTAGTGGTAGTCACAGTAGCAGTAATTGGGAAGGGAGTAAGGAGGAAAAACAGGTGGCCTTAGACCCAGAAAAAAGAAGGTCTCTCTCAGGGTCCTGCACTTTATTTATTTATTTATTTATTTATTTATTTATTTATTTCAAAGATTTTATTTATTTGACAGAGAGAGAGAGAGAGAGAGAGAGAGAGAGAGAGATCAAAGTAGGCAGAGAAGTAGGCAGAGAGAGAGGAGGAAGCAGGCTCCCTGCTGAGCACAGAGACCAATGTGGGGCTCGATCCCAGGACCCTGAGATCATGACCTGAGCCAAAGGCAGAGGCTTTAACCCACTGAGCCACCCAGGTGACCCTAGGTCCTGCACTTTGGACATCCCTGTACTCTGCTCCTTAGTTTAGTCCCATAGAACAAAATCTGCATGGCTACAAGGGGCCTCTTTGAGGTCTTATTAGATTGCTTGGGGCCTTGGAATTCCCTGGCCAGATGCCTCTGAACCTGCCTTTAGTTCTGCAGTTTTCTTCCCTAGTGGTCTCCTGAAGGCCCTGAGGAAAGGTCATTGTCAAAATCTGGGATGAGCAGGTACATGAGCCCAGACTGAGTTTAGGCTTTAGCAGAAGGGTGTTCATGCACACAGCAGGCCCTTCATGCTAAGTAGCAGAACCCAGGGTGTAAGGTCCAGGATCTCTGGTTGTCCTTTTGCCTTGGGAAAAAGAAGTTTTAAGGGGTGGGCCTTACAGAGAGGGAGAGAAGTGGGGGGCAGCTGAGAGGGAAGGAAATGCAGTAAGTGCACTTGTAATTTCAGGTCCTTGAAATTGCATTTCTGTTTCTGAGGGGAAAAAGAGCTGAATCCTCTGTAAAGAACTTGATAGGGTCAGTTCAGGGAGCTTTCTTTGGCTTAATTGTGTTCTGATAGGAAGAAAGCACACATTGGCGCGGTGAAAGAAAAGAGAAACTGAATGTTAAGATGATTATAATTGCTACCAGGAAACCAAAGCTTCTGTTGTATCTTAAAAAAACAAAACTGTCCAGTTCCATGAGCCTGTAGATGTAGCTACTGAGGCGGTTCTCTGTTTCCATTCTCTCCAGTGTATCCTTAGGATCAACTGATTCCCTGAGGCTCCTTTCTGTTTCTCGCACCTCCTAGAGCTGGACTAGGGGGGTAATTATCCCCAACACCATGGCCACCTTCCTCAACGTCCAGAGACCCGCAGCTAAGACTTCATGAGAGATCCATCCCTCCCTTTGGGTTTGAAGTTTGCAACATCAAAGCACTTAACAAAACACAAATCTCCCCTCCCCTTCCCTTTAGCTGGTAGGGGGTAAATGCTATGGAAGCCTGTGACAATGTTGCAGATGAAGAAACTGACATGGGGAAATTTCACTACTTTCAAGCAATGGCAGAGTCTACATATAGTCCAAGACACCCGTTTGTCCCTACTTCCTTCCTCCACATCTGCACATTCATGCTTCCTGACTGAACCTGGCCTTGGTCTATATTGGAAGTTTGGTACAAAATCGTTTGTATTTCGAATCTTTTTTTTTTTTTCTGCCTTCTTCTTTTTCTTTCTTGCTTTTTGTTTTGTTTTGTTTTGTTTTTTGTTGCTTTTTCAAAGTGTTGAGAGATTCAGCTCAT
This sequence comes from Ailurus styani, assembly GCA_002007465.1. Taxonomy (NCBI): domain Eukaryota; kingdom Metazoa; phylum Chordata; class Mammalia; order Carnivora; family Ailuridae; genus Ailurus; species Ailurus styani. Next base: position 1,691,651 of record LNAC01000055.1, on the reverse strand, counting down.
TGACCTTGCTGCACAGACCCATCCTTCCCCTTGCAGTTCTAATTTCTAACTCCTGTTGAGAGCGATTGTGTGAGTGCATTGTTAGGCTTCTGTGCCCCGCACAGTCCCCAGCCTTTCTTCTTTAACTGCCAACAGCGCCAATTAGTACCACATGTGGTGTGAGTTTGCACAGTGGCTGTTGTAGCCAAATCCTGAAAATGTGGCCAAAATGCTAATTGGCCTATAGACAAGTTCTTGGGTGGGAGTTTCAGGGGGGAAAGTTTCAGTACCACAGCATAAATATAAATCCTTTTATTCTCTGTAGCTCCTGGCATGCTTTATACCTTTAAAGTGAAGTATGCAACAAGACCTGGAGTGCTATAGAGGAGGAAGTATGAAGAAATACCAAAATGAAATAAAATTAGAAGAGTAAATCATTGAAAACTTGGCTGAAGAGCTATAAAGAAAGAGAAGATGTGTGTCTGGAGCTTTGAGCTTGTAACTGCCTATCATCACAACGGAAGTCCCCAATGTCGGTCCATCAACAGCAAAGCAAGTGTCCCTCGCCCTCCCCACCCCTTGGGTCTTTTTGCAGTTACAAGACGTCTGTGTCGGGAGTCTTTTTGGTGACTATGAATATCTAATTCTGATTTCCCTAAATGCTGCTTCTCCATGGATGTGGTCTATCATCCCAACTTGTGACAAATTGTCCTGAATTTATTGCCACTTTTTCTTCTGCCATAGTCCTATCTTCATGCAGAGCTCAGGTCTGGGTGTGCAATCCCTGGAGAGTGAGAAAACACCCTTGACAGGTCTCCTTCCTCATTTCTGCCCTAATCCAGGAAAATAAAGTAAATTTGGGGGAAAGTAATGACATAATAAGTGGACACTATTAAATGCTAGAGATTCTCCTAGGCACTTCATTATATCATTGATTTAATGATCAAATGATCCCTACAATGTAATTATTGTTTCTCCCACTATAGAGGTAAAGAAAGTAAAGTTCAATGAGGGAAAGAAATTTGTTCTAATTCATACAGCTATGAAGATGTAAATCTGGTATTCCAACCTGGTTCTGTCTCATTCGCCAAATGATACTGTCACATAAAACTTGAGTGATCATAGACATTACCATTTATAAAGCCCTACCAAGTACCAGCCATAATGTTAAGTGCTTTACACACATTTTCACGAAGCCTTACTATAAAACCAATGGTATCACTTGCAAGGTAGGCAGAGGCAAGTTAAATGACTTGCCCAAGGCCACATAGCTGAAATTTGCAGAAACGAAGTCAAATATTGATCTATACAATCTCTGCCCCTTTCATTGCACTAAACTTTCTGCACCATTAAGAGGCCCCAGTTGTCTGTGAGACACAATGGCCACTGGGCCTCTTCACGTCTCAAGAGGAACACCCTTGAATATGGTTTTCCCTGGCATCTGGGGAGTCACAGCTGCAAGTCGTCTTCTCAAGAGGCTATCTGCCAGTCAACCGTTCTGTGTGCTCCCTCATAAACTGAGTTCTCATTTCTTCCCTGTGGGAGGTCAGCTAATGCAGCCTTCAGAAACCATGGTATATTTCTTAAACTAAGCAGAGTGCACTCAGGCCCTGAGCATTGGTTTCCACATTGCTACGGGATCCTGTTTCCCCAGGTTTCTCATGTGTGTGCAACTGCTGGGGTAAATGGTGCCTTCTTTCTACTTAGTGGTAGATGATGCCCATTGACTAACCCTATATGGGCTCACCTTGTCACATCACCAGTATCACTCGGTGAGACATATCTGTACTTTGTTGGCCAGTTGGCATTTTTGCCATATTGGATTTGAGCTATTTCTCTTTATTTCTCCTATTCATCATGCCAAGTGGTTGTCCAGATCATAACTTGGGCTTGAGCAGGAAAAGAAAAAATCTTGCCGACCACATCAACTAATTTCCCTAATGTATCAAGCTTTCATCCCAAGATTAAAACTGATCATCCCTGATTCAACTGGGTTTAGTCAGTGACCTGGGCCACGCATATATCCTATTACCAATGCCAAGCAGCAGAAACCACAGCCTGTATGAGTATTTGCATAAAAAACAACCCGAACCAAAGATTACGCAGTTTGGGTTGGGAAAAGCAATCTATCCCATTTACAAACATCTGTTGAAAAGGTCAGACACAGGCTGACCAGTCCTTGGACTGATTCTGGAGACCACTTTGGTTGCAAGTACTGCATCCAAGGGAAACTAAAATTCTAAGAGAACACAAATGCAGGCAGAAATCTCTGACCGTTAACCCAAATTCGGCCCAAACTAAGTTTTCACGGTCTCTTTCCAGAGGTGTTGGGCCAGAGAGACAAGTGAGAGAATTTATTACTTTTATTCAAATACATAGACGAACAGTAGAAAGTGTGTGTGTATGTGTGTGTGTGTGTGTGTGTGTGTTTCAGAGAGAAAGAGAGAGAGAAACATTACTGTTAGTTCGTTTTAAATTCAGGATTTTGTTTCCTTTTCTGTACGTCCAGAAAGAAATTATTTTCAAGCAACCATTATGCTGCTAGCAACATATGGATTATTTGATTTAATTTTTTTCATGGAAATCTATGCTACCACTCAAGGTAATTTAAAATAAAGCCCCTCATAATAATGTGCAGTTTAAGCAATGAAAACAACAGAGACTATCAGTTTCCATTTCAGAGTATTGGAATGAAACATTCTTTCAACTTGGGGTCAGTGAACACATACTGCTATAATTCCTACAAGCCTGTGCCCCAAAGAGCTCATTTCCCTGATCTGATCTGACCAGGGATGTACCTGTCAGGGAAATTCATTACCAGTCTCCCAGCATTGCCACATGAAGTGAACCTCTCAGCAGGGCACACTACACACGTACAAGAATCAAAACCTAATACTATTTATTGGCTACTAAAAGAAATTTCCTTTTAGGATCCACAAATATGGTTTTAATTTAGTGGGGTTTGAGGTAGTGGAGTGAGATGGGGGATAAAGGAGGAGGGGACTTTTTGGAATATTCTTTCTCATGTAAACGGAACAGTATGTTTCCACCCATGTTCCACCAATAGGAGAAAAACACCAATGTAGGAATCTTTCTTATATCAAATTCCCCAGCTCTGCATTTGGGCTTGAGTGTGATGAGGGCTGAATCCAGAGGGTGCCTTATCTTCCAGCTGGCTGGGTAACAACCATCTATGATCTACCTCTTTATATTTACCATTTTCATTGTTATGCTAATTACAATCTATAGCAATTGCCTGATCAGTGGAAGTGAAGAGATAGGATCTCTTTCACTTCTGTTCCAGGCTGTGCCTGGCTTTCTATGGGGTTTTGTCAGGATGGCTCTAAGTCTTCTGCCTTAATCAGAATTTTAGCACAAGGAGCATCGGCTAGGTTTGTATCCATTCTGTGGTTTGAAGTTCAAGGTGCTACAAGAGTGTGGTAGATTAAAGTTAGTTGCAAACTCCTTGAGGGATAGAGTCTAATTCTACTCCCCTTGGTTTGGCCTACATGACTTACTCCACTAATAGGATGTAAAGGAAGTGGCAATTGGATATTCCAAGTTTAGGTGGTAAGAAGTCTGGTCATTTTGTTTCTTGAAATGCTCCCAGGTCTCTTGAAATGGTTACTCTGTTGACCCTGAGCTGCCATATGAGAAGTTTGACAAACCGCCACCCCAAACTAAGATACCATCAATGTGTAGGCTCATAGGTCAACGATCTCAACTGAGTCTAGCATTTGGGCCATCCAGAGATGGGTCTCTCAAGATGGGGCTCTGAAGGTGCCAGAGATAGTTTGTATCCAATGAACCAGCCTATCCACCTGCTGACTATCACCTAGGTGACACCTGGAGCAAGAAAAGTTTTCCAACTCCCTGTCAACTGGAGAATTATTGAGAGCTAGTAACAAATTATTATTTTAAGCTATTAATTTGCAGGAATGTTTGGTTTTTTTAAGACTTTTTTATTTTTATTTATTTGACAGAGAGAGAGAGAGATCACAAGTAGGCAGAGAGGCAGGCAGAGAGAGAGGAGGGAAGCAGGCTTCCCGCTGAGCAGAGAGCCTGATGCGGGCCTCCATCCCAGGACCCTGAGATCATGACCTGAGCCGAAGGCAGAGGCTTTAACCCACTGAGCCACCCAGGCGCCCTGCAGGAATGTTTGTTAAGCAGAAAAAATAACTGAACAAAGCTTGATTAAAAAATAGAACCATACTACTTTATATGCTAGAATGCTCATCTAGTTTTTCTCCTTTTTGTGCATGTCTTTATCCTTTGAATCTCAGATCAATTGTCATTTCCTCTTAAAGTCTCTGTCTCTGGCCTTGCTCAAGGTGGATTAGATCTTCATTCTCCTTTCTAAGTCCTCCTTCCCCAAATTCAGTTCCCTGAGGAGATGTAATTTTTAAACTGATTTATCATTTATTCATGTAGGAAACACCTACCAAGCGCAAGTCATTATGTTCATGGCTGGAAAAAATGGGGAGCCTCTCATTTTCTTTGCTGCACTCCTCAAACCTAGCATGTGTGTACTTGGAGTTTGACACACATCAGTTTTTGCTAAATTCAAACTTTGGACATACTCTCTTTTCCTGCAGCTAGCTGGTTGATCTGAATTGCCCTATTACTGCTGTATGATAGAGATCATGAACATGGATAGTAAATAGAACCAAGTCCAAATCCTGACTTGACCAAATATAAGGCATATGACTGAAGTGATAATTGTTTGTACTTCTTTCATGATAAAAGTTACTTGAGGGGCGTCTGAGTGGCTCAGTAGGTTTAGTGTCTGACTTTGGCTCAGATTGTGATCTCCAGGTCCTGGGATTGAGCTGTGCTTTGAGCTCTGTGCTCAGCGGGAAATCTGCTTGTCCCTCTGTCCCTTCCCCAACTCATGTGCACACTCTCTCTCTCATAAATAAATAAATAAATAAATAAATAAATAAATAAATAAATAAATAAGATGTTAAAGGAAAAAAAGTTCCTTGATGAAGACCTTATCACTGGTGACCAAGGATACTTTGGAAACGGACCTGAGTTTTGATTCCCCTGTGGGCCAAAGGACTTTAGCAGAAAGGGTCTCTGGGTGCATTGTCTGGGTCAGGATCTGAGGAAGTTACATGACATCAACCACAGTCTATTACTTTGTCAGGAAATGTGGAATTCAGTCATTGGAGGGGAAGTGGAGTAGGCAGTGTCGGGGAAAAAAATGACAAAAACAAAAACAAAAAAACACATGAACTCTACAATCAATGGTTGGTGTTTTTATAACAACCATAGCAGAGGGTACCAATCACCCAAGGCTTTGCACCCAGGATTTTACTCCTTTGTTTGTAATTCTACTCCAAATTTAGAAGGTTCTGAGCATTGGAAGACAAAGTCACAAGAGTGGGCCAAGAGCAATGGAAAAATTAGATAGTTGGAAACATTTTATTCAAAAGCACCTCATTTTAAGTGCATGTTTTGATGAATTTTGACAAATGAGTACACCTGTGTAACCACCACCAAATCAAAATACAGACCATTAAAATCGCCCAGAAAAGTTTCCTGTTGCCGCTGCACAGACTTTCATTTTCCAGTCCCTGCTCTTGGCCATATTTGATCAGTGCTTTACTTTCTGTCGCTATAGAGAAGTCTTTTTTTTTTTTCCTGAATTTCAAATAAATGTCAGAGTTTGTGTTTCTGTGTTTTGTTTCACTCAGTTTCTTTTCTTTCTTTTCTTTTCTTTCTTTTTTCTTTTCTTTTCTTTTCTTTTTTTTTGAGATTGATGCACACTGTTGTATCAGTAGTTTGTTCCTTTTTAATTCTGGAATTAAGTGTAATTTTATTATATGGACATGCCACAATTTGTCCATTCACCCATTGATGAACCTCTGGGTTGTTTCCAGTTTTGGGCTACTGTGAATGAAGCTGTTATAAACAGTAAAATCTTCATATAAACTTTTTATTTTCCTGGGTAAATTCCTAGGATTGCAATTTCTGAACTATATGGTAAGTATATGTGTTTAACTAATAAGAAAATGTAGGACTCTTTTCCAAGTTGTACCATTTTACAATACCACCAGTAGACATATAAGAGTTCTATTTGAGCCACATCTTTATCAAAACATGATACTGTAGGTGTTTTTAACATTCCCTAAAAAGGGTTAGTATCAAAAATATGTAAAGAACTTTTACAACATGACACCCTAAAAAACAAATAATCCAATTAAGAAATGAGCAGAAGACACGACCAGACATTTATCTAAAGAAGACATATTAAAGGGCTCATGGGTTAAAGCCTCTGCTTTAATAAAAGATAAAATCTTTTAAAGATAAATCTTTTAAAGATAAAATCTTTTAAAAAATGTTTAAAAAAGAAGACATATTAAAAAAATAAAAAACAAATGAATAAAGAAAACATATAGATGGTCAACAGGCACATGAGAAGACGCTTAACATCACTCATCATCAAGAAAATGCAAATCAAAGCTACAATGATATATCACTTCACACAAGTCAGAATGGCTAAAATCAAAAACACAAGAAACAAGTGTTGGAAAGGATGCTGAGAAAAAGGAACTCTCATGCACTATTGGTGGAAAGGCAAACTGGTGCAACCATTGAGGAAAATGGTATGAAGGTTCCTCAAAACTTTAAGGCATTATGCTAAGTGAAATAAGTTGATCAGAGAAAGACAATTATCATGTGGTTTCACTCATACATGGAATATAAGGAATAGCATGGAGGACAATAGGCAAAGGGGGGAAAAATGAATGGGAAGAAATCCAAGAGGGAGACAAACCATGAGAGACACTCGACTGTAGGAAAAAAAATGAGGGTTGCAGATAGGGAGGTGGGTGAGGGGATGGAGTAACTGGGTGATGAGCATTAAGGAGGGCACATGATGTGATGAGCACAGGGTATTATATGCAACTAATGAATCATTGAACATTATATAAAAAACAAATGATGGACTATATGTTGGCTATTTGAATTTAAGTTAAAAATAAGAATCAATTGTTAATTAAAGTAAAAAAAACCTTTAAAAATAGAAATACCCAATGACCCAGTAATTGCAATACTGGGTATTCACCCCCAAAATACAAAGACACTATTTCAAATGGATACATGCACCCTTATGTTTGTAGCAGCATTATTTATAATAGTCATGTTATGGAACCTGGGCTGGATCACCCAAGAGAAGAACCAAGCAGCACTTGGAGACTTTGGAGGATTGGAAGTTTTATTCAACACTGGTGGGATCAGAGGAGAGTAATCTCTCAAGGTCTGAGCCCTGAGCACAAACAAAGGGGGTAGTTTATACACTTTTACTTCCATATCTGTGCCACTCTTGCACCCACAGCTGGCAGGGCGGGGGTTGGGGGAGAACCCAGAATGGCCCTGGGGTGGGACTGGGATTCCCCTGCTGGATTGGTCGGCCACCTTAGAACATAGATTTCCTTTATCAGTCAAATTATGGGAACAATTATGGAAACAGCCCAAGTGTCCATTGATAGATGGATGGATAAAGAAGAAAAAGTAAAATATATATATATATATATAAAAGGAATATATATGTATGTATGTACATATGTATGTATGTATGTATATATAATGGAATTTTATTCAGCCATAAAAAAGAATGAAATTTTACCATTTGCAACAACATGGATGAAGCTAGAGAGTAAAATGTTAAGCAAAATAGGTCAGTCAAAGAAAGACAAATGCCCTATGGTTTCACTCATATGTGGAATTTAAGAAACAAAACAAATGAGCAAAGGAAAAAGAGAGAGAGAGGGAGAAACCAAGAAACAGACTCTTAACTATAGAAAACAACCTGATGGCTACCAGAGAGGAGGTGGGTAGGGGGATGGGTGAAATAGGTGATGAGAATTAAGGAGCACACTTGTGTTGAGCACTGGATGATGTATGGAATTGTTGAATCACTATATTGTACACCTGAAACTGATATAACACTGTATTCTAATTATACTGGAATTAAAAAAATATTACCTAAGTTAGTGAGTATTATAACTTCACATTATCCCTTTGACTATGGATTTTGAATACTTTTTTTATGTGTTCATTACCATTAATGCATTTCCTTTTGAAAAATGTTGACATTTCTTGCCTTATGCTATCTTATTATTGAGTTGTAAGAAGTTCTTATTTATACTCAATGCAAATCCTTTGTGAGACAAATGTATAACAAATTTTTTTTTCCCCAAGCTTGTTGAATGACTATCTTTATCTCACCTGGACACCTATGTCAAATATAAATTAACTATATATGAATGAGTTTATTTCTGAACTATCTATGTATTTATCCTTATACAGATACCAAAAAGTCCTGGTTCCTGTAGTATTATATAAGTTTTGGAATCAGGTACTCTACATCCTACAGTTTTACTCTACTTTTTCAAAATTATTTGACTATGTGACTATGTTTGGTCTTCAACACTTCCATATTATTTATTTGACAGAGAGAGAGAGAGAGAGAGAGAGAGAGAGAGAGAGAGAACACAAGTACGCAGAGCAGCAGGCAGAGGGAGAGGGAGAAGCAGGCTCTCCACCGAGCAGCAAGCCTGATGTGGGACTCGATCCCAGGACCCTGGGATCATGACCTGAGCCGAAGGCAGCCACTCAACCGACTGATCCACCCAGGCACCCAATACTTCCATACATTTTAAACCAGGTTTAATTTCTACAAAAAAATCTGCTGGCATTTTTTCAGGGGGGATTATTTTGAGTGTATTAAACTAATTTGGGGAGAATTGACACTGATTAAATCTTCTAATCCATTGACATATAATGTTTCTTTACTAATTTGTGTTCTTTTTTTTNTTTTTTTAAAGATTTTATTTATTCATTTGACACAGAGAGAGAGATTACAAGTCGGCAGAGAGGCAGGCAGAGAGAGAGGAGAGAGAAGGAAGCAGGCTCCCTGCTGAGCAGAGAGCCCAACGTGGGCCTCGATCCCAGGACCCTGGGATCATGACCTGAGCCGAAAGCAGCGGCTTTAACCCACTGAGCCACCCAGGCGCCCTAATTTGTGTTCTTTTAAGCATTTCTCTCACCAATATTTTATAGTTTTAGTCTATAGCTCTTACACTTGCTTTATTAAATTTTGCCCAAAGTAATTCATATTTCTGAAGCTATTGTAAATGGTAATAACTTTTAAAGATTAATTTTTAGTGTTTTTATTTGCTAATAAATAAATTTATAGTTGAATTTTGTATATGAACATGTGTCCTCTGACTTTACCAGTTTTAGTTATTTTTGGAGATTCTTTAGAACTTTCTGCATTGACCATCAAGTCATAAGTGCATAGAAACAGTATTACTCATTCCTTTGTAATCTCTAGTCTACCTTTTTTTTCTTGACTCATTTCTCTAGAAGGATCTCTACCTCTAGTTGAGTAGAAGTAGTAAGAATACTTGTTTCCCATCTACATTATTAACTTGTAAGTCTTATATAGATTTCCTTTAAAGGTTGAGAACTCTCTATTTATTCCTAATTGTTGAGAGTTTTCATCATAAATCAGTATTGAGTTTTGTCAAGTGTTTCTTTTATATCCATTGATTAATTACTGTGGATTTTATTTTTTACCAGCTAATGTGTATTAAATTGATTTTTAAATATTAAATAATCCTTGTATTTCTGGGATAAATCCCATTTGTACATGGTATAATATTTTTATATAAAACTGGATTTAATTAGCTAATATATTGCTAAGAATTTTAGGAAGAATATTAATTTCTAGTTTTCTTGAAATATATTTATGATCTGATATCAGTGTAATACTGCCCTTATGAAATGAGTTAGGAAATTATAACTCCTTTATCTCATAAAAGAGTTGGGGTAGGAATGGCGATTTTTTCTTCCTTACATGTTTGAGACAATTGACAAGAGAAATTATCGAGGACTACAGCTGATTGATATAGCTGCCAAGTTCCAGCAAGAGCTCAGAGAAGTAACCAGGCATGGTTAGTGGCTATGGGATGGGGTGGTGAACTTGGCCTTTCTCTGACCAGGAAGGAGGGAGGGGAAATGAGCAACATCACCATACACCCTGCTCGCAGGCGTTGTCTTCATGGGACTCAGCGGTTCCCGGTGTTCACTTCTTTACAGATTGGATTATTCAAGCCTGGAAGGAGGCTTATCTTGATCTCGCTAGGCACATGGGGCCCCAGAAATCTGTAGAGGAAGTACAACAAATCCTAGGGAGTTAAGAATAAGACAGGCTAAAAAAAAAAAAAAAAAAAAAAAAAAAAAAAA